>DWJK01002463.1:0-14596 GCA_018248815.1 Croniades pieria auraria
CAACCCGCACTTGGCCAGCGTGGAGGACTACGGCCTTAACCCTCTCAATATGGGAGGAGACTCATATTCCAACAGAAGAATGTTAATGGGTCGATTAAAAAAAAAAAAAAAAAGGCGCCTCACACAACATTATAAAATATGTCAAGGTTTTTTCACATTTTCTTGCAGAGAGCTCGTGAGTAAATTTTTAATCTTTACATACATACATTATTTTGTCAAGCCAGGATTTGAAGTCCATGCGTCTTAAGAGAGCGGGTACACTTTGAATCAGTGGACTAACTCTATTATAAAACACTTCTTCTGGTCTTTGCACACGTACATTTTGAACAATAAATCTTATCCCTTTTAATGACCTAAAATGTTATTAAAGAATTTCAAATTAACAGCTAAACCTAACGTAAAATTTGGATATTGTAAAATATTACTATTATTTAAATATTACTAATGGTTGGATGTGAAAAGCTGAAGATCGAGCTCAGTGGCCGGTGTGCCAGTGGACAATAACGGGAGGAGGGGGAGGGAGGGGTAATGAAAACATTACTATGGTTTCCAAAAAGAAGTTATATAAAAAAACTGCAACTTAAAGCATTTTGTAATAATTACACAATTTATTTGGTATAATTATCAAGACACTGTCTTACGGGCTTATTAATTGCACGCCGCTTTCACGCGAACATTTCTGCAGTAACGTGCAAATGTTGTAGAATGCGATGCAATTTAGAGACGGGAGAAGACAGCGTGCACGAAAATGCGGATAATTGAAACGTAGTGCAGCTAATTTGTTCATTTCTTACGTATTTGTTTTTACGAAAAACAGAGTAACTTCAAAGTAGACACATGAAGAATAGGGATATGTAAGCAATTTAGGAGTTTTCATAAATGTATACAAAAATGGTATTTGAAGATCCGTTAGGTACTAGATAACAGTACACGAATGTTGTGATGAAAGGAATTGTTTGATTTGTTTTGAAAAAACTTAGCATCCACAGATTATCACCACAGTAGAGGAGTGAGTAAGTCACACTGGGGTATCATAGCTACCAATGGTGAACTTGTGACATTGATTTTACATTCGAATATATTTCAAGCGACACGATAATTATTCGCTTCCAGTTTAATCAATGTATTCGATACTCGAATGTTCGTATGAATTCAAGTCGGTTCGCATCTCTAATGAAGTTGTGCAATATCAGTGCCAAGTTGGAAAAGAGGAAATCTGCCTTGCCTTAATCTTTTGAAAAGTAATTAAAAAATGAGTATTTTCCTTAATTTTTAAAGAATTTATTCTGTTTTACTATTAAATGTTTCGGGAGTATTTATACACACGATTAAAAATGTATTAACAATTTATTCTGTATTTTTAATGAAATATCAGCAAGTGTGTTATAAATAGTATTTAATGGAAACGAAAATGCAATGACATGAAGAAAGAAAATATGTAAAGACAATTTCATTAATAGAAATAAAGAATTCATGCATTTCATTAATAAAAATAAACTGCATTTACCAATGAACAGTACGCAATTGCTAGACATTGAACTGGAGCATTATTTCTGTGTAGCTCATTTAATATATTATGTAGAATGAAGAACTCACACAAGTGGCTAACCATAGATTTAGTAAGAGCCGGAAACTAAATTTAACCAATGATACTGGATTACAAAAATGTAAACAGAATTAACTGTTAGGGTTCTTGAAGCTATTGTGACTTTGCTTGCTAAGGACTAATTCTATTAGTATGCTTTAATATTTAATATTTTAATATTTAATATTGGGATATTTACTGTTTTAACTTTTTAGTAATTAGATTTTTAATATTTAAAATTTTAATATTTAATATTGGGATATTTACTATTTTAATTTTTAACATTTTAATGATTTGATATTTAGTATTTTGATATTTTAATATTTTAATATTTTGATATTTTGATATTTTAATATTTAATATTTTGATATTTTACCATTTTAGCATTTCAATATTTCAATGTTTGAATACTTTCAATATTTTAATATTTAAAATTGCAATATTTACTATTTCAGAATTTTAATATTTTAATATTTTAGTATTTTAATATGTTAATAATAAATATTTTCATATTTAATAATTGTTAAGTATGCTTTAATATTGAGTCTTAATACACCTATTTAATTCTTAATACCTGAAGATGAAATCACGTATTTAATAATAACCAAACTTTAATATTAGGCAATAAGAATAAAAATTTGTAAAAATGTTTATAAAACTTCAGCTTTAGTTGAGATTCTAAGACCTAAACTTTTTCCTTTCTTAGATGAGTTATCACACTAACGAGGGTTTTAGAATCAGTGTACTACACTAACCAAATTAGTGCATATGCCGTAGAAACACTGAAAAGTCCCTCCTTTTTAAATACGAAACAGTTTTTGAAATACTAGAAATTTAGAGAATTGTGTAAAACTAAATACATAATGTATACATATGGAATTCACGCCCAGGATTCCAAAAGTGAGATCGAAGAATCCATACCAGTAGCTTCACTTTTTCAACAATGTATGTATCAATCTTAAAATTAAAACTAACATATGACGCCGCTCTGGCGTGAGCACTTCATAGAATCTATAAATATTGTACCGAAATAAGTAATGTAGGAGGGCTAGTTGTTGCGGGCGTTGTCGGTGATGATGACGTAATTAAATTACGCAGTGACGTGGCGAATGAAAACAGAGGTGGCGATGGATACGGGTGAGAATGAGAAAGTAGAAATAACGATGTTATGGACTTGCTTACTCATTTTACATTTGGTGAAGTCACTTTATTAGTTGATGATAGAATGTGTCAATTTGATTTTCATGAGGGAATGAGTACAAATTGATAAATTATTACATTTCATGTCCCTTATGAATTCGATGTTTACCCTGTATTAGGACGGATTGGATTAGATAAAATATGATTAGACTAAATAAGACTGTACCAGTGATTGTAAATTCAAACTGACTGATTAATTTCAATTCGTCAACATTTTCTTCCTTACAAACACTTATATTTAATATATTGATTGCTGAAAGAATCGTATAAAAATATCTTAAACATACTACGGTTGACAAGTTTCAATACATTAAGAAAACTGATATAATTTAATTACCAAGATTACTCTCAACACAATTCCATTACGAGCAATTAGGATCAGCTGTTGCGTAATATCAAACATTAAAGTTTAAAATGATGAGTTATAACTTATTGTCATTTATCTAAGTCATACGTTGCTGTACAACATTACTTTGCGGTATGCTGCTACGCTTATTAAACTTCTAAGTAACTTGTAAGTATGAAAATTTAAGTCTTGTTAGTACAGAAGGCAAACTTTGTTGACTTATAATTTATTCAACAAATGCGAAACAGGAACCAGTAAGTGTATTAGATAATGGTTCATATCAAAAGGAGCAACTATCCCTGCGACACGATGCTTCCGAACCATTAAAATCGTTAATTAAATATTTTGACCCAAATAGCCACTACCTTGTTATTTACAATCTGACGTCATTTTCAGAAAGGAACTTCCGTCTTTTTCAGTTTCATAATTTCCGTCCAACAAAACGTCGGTCGGTTCTACGTATTTCTGAGGAAATCAATTTACACGAAGTCTTTACTGATAATATCAAGAACACCTTCATTAATATTTAGAAAAAATTACGTCATTTTTATTAAATATTTAATATAATTGAATATGCCGTATATTTAATAACAATGTTGACGAATATACTAAAACGTAAATTGAAAAAACATAACGTAATTAAAAATATTACTATTGCCGCAATAAAGCTGTCTATGAGTATGTGTATATGAATATATTTGTTTATTTAATTTAATATTCACTATTTACAATGTTCCCTTTTATCATTAACATTAATTCACATTTGTATACAAAATGTTTTAAATGCTGTTCAAAATGCTCTTAATGTCTTACTACATTTAAGTTGACTTTTATTTTGACTCTCTTTCAATGCAGAGTGAATAGAATAATGAGTGAGTATAGTGAAAACAAATATATGTATATACAATATCCAACCATCGATCGAAATATTAATTCGTTTAATGAGTCGTTTTTAATAATATCAGGCTACTAATGATTTTCACGCTTTACAAATATACAATTCACAATCTCATTTTGTTTACCAAACATCTTAAACAACATAATAATTAGAAATAAGGGGGAGTCCTTTTAGGAGATAATTGCTGTTCATATAGAATTAACCTTAAATGCCCCAATTTGTAAGCGTTCTGGCACAATTTGTAATATAACTTCTTTATAATTCTAAACCACCAACCAAATATTTGAGGAAATTTCAAATCGCGGGATGATCACAAATTTAAATAAAATTACACAGCTCATTATTATATTCCTTTATCATCATACACACTGTTTGAAGACTGTACAATAGACACGTGTATGAAAAACATTTTCCATAAAAAGTATTTATACAAATTAAAATTCTTCAACAATAACAATTCTCAGAAGAAGTTCAGCCATTATTTTGTTATGGCCGTTCTAAAATTATGATTCCGTTTGTTATTATGTTTTCTACAAAATATACATATTAGAATTGCGAACAAAAAAAAACATTTTAGTTAGAATTTCAGCACTGGCATCGAAAGCATTACAATGAAACAAGTGAGACTTTGTTCCGAATTGATTTTAATATAGAAAATAAAATAATATTGAAACAGCACAAGTACTTTAATTTGTACCTGGATTTTTCACGTTTGACAAAAAATTTATTCATAGTGCTGGACTCGGGCTTTTCTCAAAACATTGAACAACGTGATTAAAAACGTACCGGCTTAACTCATGTACATTTTTTGGGATGGCCTGACTAGATTCGGACCTGTACGAAGTCCTTCCTCATGAGCTCCCGCCGCTTGCAGCGAGGTGGCGACGGAGACTGCGCGCCGCCGCACGAGGGCGCGGCATGAACGCTGAGGCGATGCAGCGTCGTTGACAGTCTTCGTATTCCCTCGATTGTCTCCGGTGATCGCGCTTACTCATAAGGTGTTATTTGGTTGGGCACATACAGCTCTGACTCTGTCGTGCTCTAGAGTATCTACTACACTACTATATTTCGACACAGCCCGGGGAATCGGTTTACCGGCCGAAGGCACAGTCCACCCATAGTCCCGGTTGAAATGAAGACGTCGCCTCACTTCTATTGCTTCTCGTATCTTACGAGGTACTAAAAACTTTTCCCTCTCCAGTACGGACACCTTGTCAAAGCGTAAGAAATGTGCCGTATCTGTTGTGGGCGTGTTCAGTGTTGTGGGCGTGTTCAGCGACTGCGGACCCTCGGCTGTCCAAGTTCTTTATGCTGCGTATATGTTCAGATATTCTTGTCACGATGTTGCGTCGAGTTTCTCCAATGTAACTCTTTCCACAGTTGCAAAGTATCATGTATACGCCCGGTACATTTTTAATCATTTGTATAAATACTCACGAAACATTTAAAAGTAAAATTGAACAACATATCAATATGTAAACGGTAGTTTCTTTATTTTTATAGAAATTTAATTAATCGACGACAAATGTAGTCGAAGTTACAACCTAGAACTGTACAAAAGTAGAACGATTAGTTTTCTATTAGACAAGATTACTACATTCATCATATTATATCAAGCAAGATTTCAACTAGACGGTTTCTCAAGGAACAATCGCGGATACCTTCATTAATAAAAATTTGTTTAATAGTATACGTCATACAAATCCGTAATAGACAGGACTAATTTATTCCGACGCGACATAATTTTATAAAAAGTAACATAGTCATTCTTTGGCCACTACCACGGCCAATGTTGAATCACTTTCTAGTCATTGCAAAGAGTGGATAGCAATTGCAAAATTGCCTAAGAATCCTTATAATTTCTACTAGCGCTGATTTTAAATCAAACTGCTGACTATCAGCGCAACGCTGCCGAATCTAATTATCAATTCATATTCCCAGCGGAACATAAAATCTATGGGGTAGGTATGGAAATGGGCGCTGCCAAAAGGAAATAGATGTCGCTAACATCTTTATGACAATCTCATCAGGGAATATTCCTCATAACGTTATCCTATTAAAAATTAATTAGTGTCCGCAAAAATATCGGAAAACCCAAATGAATAATTTGTAAAAGAAATGTTTTATTTATAATTGGAATATATTATAACACATTAATTCCTAACATTTTAAAGATATCATTAAACACCTTAAGAACTCTCACTGAGAATATATTTATATAAAAGTAATAAAAATGTACTTAAAAAGTTACGGGAAATGATAATGTACGTTGACATCTAAATTATTGAAGTTAAATTTAATTATGTTTTCAGAAAACCTTTATACAGAGACTTCAAAGGCTGTACTCAAAATTACTAACCTTCAGAACCGTACGACTCTAAAAGGCTAAGTGCTCTTTACCTGAATAGCGTTTGAATATGTTAAAATATTTCTAGACCATTACATCGACCTAACAATATAGCAAAGGAATAGCAAACACTTCCTTTGTATTCGGAGCTTCCATGCATTACATTAGTAGCTCACCTGCATAGACGAGGTGCAGGAAAAAGAAAACAAACAGTATTATAAAGAAGACGTCTTAAATACACAATAAATGAGAGATGAAACAGATGTGTTCATGTGTCGACACAGAAAACAGATTTGACATCGGTCAAATCTGCTTTAAATTGTCTTGTAGCATATACATCCGTGGTCTCAATTCTTCGCAAGTCAATTAGGTCTTGGGAATATAAACATGAGGTATTATGACGTTCCATAAATATTGCTCTATTATTGGACATAGTCGAAGTTTTCCTCTCCTCCTCTGCCCTCCTTAAATAACTTATATATTTTGACAGTACCTATCAAGTTTTTTAGGCACAGTACCCGTTTTGTAAGTATCACCAACAGCTTTGACAAATCTTAATAAACACGACAATGTTATGATAACAAAGAATATAAAAGGAGTGTTTCCATTAAAACGTGTTCAAGATGCGTACCAGGTAAATGACACGTTAGTAAAACGGAGGGATTAACGTGATTAAGAACGTATAATCTTTGTGGGAGTATTAAAGTGGCTTTTATGAAAATGAAGTGGGAAATGGGCGTTTAAGGTTTAATTGATTGTTACCGACGTACGGAAATAAATTATCTCAAGCAAATATTTGAGCGAGTATGGAACATTATTTTATTTAGACCTTAAAGATATTTTTTTTAAATATCACATGCTGTTGGCTTTTCTGACTCGATAGCTTCACAAAGTGTAACAGGTGAGATAGACTCGATTTATTGACGAGAGTAAAGGACGAGTAGGACATCGGCTTAGGCGATCGTAGCCAAATTGAGCGAACTTTGATGTTATTGTTGCAGAGTTTTTAGCCTATTACGATGGTCTATGAATCTTATTTCCGCCAGTGATGTTAGTCCATGCAATGAGTATTGTTTACTGTCTAAGAGAATTTCTTTTCATCGTCCGCTGATGGAGGAGTTATGTAAGTGTGAACTCGTCGGGATTATGTGATATGTATCTAGTGTCACAAATTATTTTGGCAACCAAGCAATTTCGATTTTTTTGATAATCTATGTAGTTTTTTAAAAACTTTATGTTTTACATAATGGACGGAAAAAATTATTGCGATGATAAACAATTGTTTTATATTCCACTGGGTGCCTGCAATAGTGTGCAAGGAAGGATTTAGAATTTCATAATATATATCTATAAGTATAATAGAAAATGTCTATTCAACTGTGCAATTGAAAATTGCTTCGTATATTAATTCCTTAATACCTATTCCGTAGTATTCTGTAGGAAAATTATTAATGACTGGAGCGGGTTCAAATTAATTTCTTACTCTTTATTGGTCTGAAGAAGAAAATTTGCTCTTGTTATAAAATATTATGTTGGATCAGTTTGAAATTTTATTATTAATAAACATATAGCGTAATTTTGATATGTATCTACTCTTGTACGAATTCTCTCTCTCCTCCCGAGCATTATTACTCCGATTCTGTTGTGGGGTCTGCTTTCCAAACCTTTTCTTTCCATTTCGTGCGATTGGACACGTCGTTCGCGGAAACTTTGCAGGCGGTCATATCTCACGCTATGGAATCGGCCCATCTCGTCCTCGGTCTTCCCCTACTTCTGGACTCAGCAATGTTCAAATCCATAGCGACATTCCCGATATTTTCAGGAGATCTCCTCTTTGTGTCCGTATCATCTTAGCCAACTCTCTTGTACCCCGAGGGTACGGCGACCGTACTCGTTTATTATATCTTATCGAGCTTATTTTTTTCACGCAGACTCCACCAGATTGTTGTACGAGGAACGCGATCGAATGCCTTTTCCATGTCTAAGAAAGCAATAAAAAGTGGTATGTTTTTGGCCCTGAATTCCTGAGTAACCATATTTATGGCAAACACGGGTTCGATGGTTGACAGGCCAGGGATGAAGCCGTACTGGTTTTTAATCAAGATGCTCTCTGTTCTTAACCGGGCGTCGATCACTCGTTCATACAGCTTCATCGTGTGGCTCATCAACTTAATTCCACGATAACTGTTGCATTCATATCTATTGCCCTTGCCATTGTAGTGGGAACAATGGTGCTTAACATCCATGCATCTGATGTACATGAAGTTTCCCAGGCTTTGAGAAATAAATGGGTAAGAAGATATATCCCTTTTTTCCGAGGAACTTCCAACCTCCGATGGAGATTCCGTCCGGACCCAGAGACTTTTTGTTCGACGTTTTTTTTAACGCAGATTTAACTTCCTATGATGACATCGGTGGGATGGGCCCGAGATTTCTCTCGACCATTGGAAGATCAACTGTTCTTGTTGTTGTATTGAGAAGTCGGTTATAGTAACTATACCACGCCGCCAAGATGTCCTTGTCCTTGTGCAAAAACGTCCCATCAGCACTTTTAAGAATCCTCGTCTTTATCGGGTCTTGCGATGCCTTGCTCCGAGTTTTTGCGAGTTTATATATTTCCTTCTGTCCTTTACTTTCAAGAGCAGCGTATTGTGATCCCATTGCGTCTCTTCTTGCGATGGAAACAGTTTTCTTAGCCTTCTTTTTTAGCACTTTATGAGCATCTCTATTTTGTTGTATCCCCGTGGATTGCCAAACTTTGAAAGCCTTCCTCTTTTCTTGCAGAGCTGTTTGTATTGTAACACTCCATCACCAAGTTTCTTTAAATGTTTTCCTTCCCAGTTTCATGCGCCCTAGGATTTTATTTGCCGCTTTCATTATTCCAGAATATACCTGTTTTCATATAGAAGTTACATCATCTTCCAGGTTTATGATCAACGCTTCTAGTTCTTTCTTAAATTTTTCAGCTTTTTCCCCTTTAAGCAGCCACCATTTAGTCATATCTGGCACCCTTTCTTGTTTGGCTTTGGACTTTTGCCAGAAGATCATCTCCATGACTAACATCCGATGTTATGACGCATTCGCCAAGGATCAGGTTTACTCTGTTGGTTAGAATGTAGTCTATCTGTGCACTCTTATAAGTTATTAGATGTTCTGACATCTTTTCAAAGAAACTGTTGACAACAGCCAGATTATGAGGCTATGGCCCATGATCTGGCTGATGTCAACAATTTAGTCCACAATATAGGCTACAATAAAGTTTTACCAGCATCATTCAGACACCCGTAGCCGTATCCTCCACGCACTCGCCCGAATGACTTGCACCTCGTTCCTATGTGGCCGTTTAGATCTCTACCAACAACGCGTGCTTCTCCATTCGGTATCGGCTGGAGTACGTCATCAAGAGCGGTCCAGAATGCTTCTTTTTCGCTGTCTTTACAGCCGACTTGCGGAGCATAAACGGATATGATGTTGAAAGTTTCGCTGTGTATCAGTATTTTTACATACATTATGCGATCATTTATCCGTTTTACTTCTATCCCGTCGTCATTTTGTTCTTGACTGACCACTACGGCTAAATCTTTTCGTCCATCAATTGAGCTACGGTACATACATAATTTTGTAACCATCGCCGATGTTTCGCGCGTTGGAACCACGCCATTTTATTTCCTGTGGACACGCAAAGTCAACCTTCCTCCTTTTAAATAGCTCTGCTAGTTTCTTCGTCCTTCCGGTCAGTGAGTCTACATTCGATGTTGCAAAGCGGACTTTCAAGTTTTGTTCTGGGACTAACTTCTTTAGCCGAGCCCGTCCTGTACTCGGTAGTCCTCGCATATTTTTCGCAGATGTAGGGCGATGTGTCTGGCGTCGTTTAGTGGCGACGCCCTATCCACTAAATGCGCTCTCGAAACTTGCGTTTACATAATCCTTTCTGAAAAAATGGCTGTTTGTTGGGTTTATTAGTCCAGTGGCGATTGCCATCTGACGCATCAAAACCAACTGGTTACTGTCGAAAACCCCGTGGATGGGCTGTTAAGATCCATGACGCAGGTCTTTTAAATCTGCGTTAAGCATTGTCTACTTATACCGCCAGATACTCGGTCGCCATTGCCTCGTCTGTTATCTAGCGATGACTGCTAGAGTCACCGCCGTCAGCTATTCGTAAGAACCACCGACGCGAGCAGGTGAGGTTGACATTTGGGCCGGATGAGTTCTTAATTCCGTTTACCCCTTACTCCTCTACTCTTATATGTATTATGAAACGAATATTGAATATAACTTAACTGTCGCAATTTAGTGCAACAATAAAATAATATTAAATTGTTTATGCATTATCCATCCAATGGGTTCGGATACATGGGTTAGGATGTCATCATTTCAGTCCCACTGATAAACATGCTTATCCTCTCAAAATTTGGAGATATAGATCTATGTCTACAATTTAAAACCGAAGTCTGCCCAAGCGCGTCGCATGAGATATCGCCATTTCTTCTCAATCAAATGCCAGGCCGGAGCGCGATATCAGTTGAGAAGACGTGACAAGAAACTCGGGTGGTTTAACCTTTTTAAATCGTTAAATCACAATTGTGTGATACATGTATTTCACTTATCCTTTCCGTTAGATAAGGTTCGAGCAAATGAAACATAGTCCGAATAAACATATGCGCATTCTCAAAGAACAGATGTCAAGTGTAGGCGTCATAGTCAAGTCGAGAGGATTTCCGCTTCCCACCGTGCTCTAAATTCAAATATGTTATCTGTCTATCACTCATACATTCATTTCAGACATCCTTCATGTCATTAATAATCAAACAGTATTCTATGCAACCTCTATCGTCGACTGGGAGGTCCTGGGATCTAATCCCAGGTCGGATCCTATTGGCTTTTTCAATTTACAATTTCAAGTAGTAATTCGAAGTCTGGATCCGCGCTCGGTGTGTGGAAATAGGCTCACCACCTATTCCATGGGACGTAAACGTAACTGGTCAAAAGTGGGAGTGTGATACATACTCCTCTGCCTACCCTTTTGGGGATTATAGACGTGACATTACGTTTGTTATTCTATATCATCAAATATCAAATATCGTACCAAATATTGGATGTGAAACCTATTCTTTATCAATTATGTTAAAATTTAGGTGAGTATTCAGTTGATTTAGTATTTGAGAGACACTTCATACACAAATATATGTTTATTATATTATATAGAGATTTTAGTTACATATGTTATTCTATATGATAATTAATTTTGCATTTTTTAAGTTATCATGGATATTTCCATGATAATGTAAATAATGCAAAAGCAAATATATGTACACATCTGTATGTAGGTTATGTCTTCACGTCACAACTCAACCGATTTTGTGAAAATGTTCTTTAGAACTACTTTTAAACCGTGGAAAGAACAATGTTTATTAAGATCGTTATTATGAAGACTTAAAAAATAAAATGAGAGACAAAAATATTTAGATTTCCACGTAAATCAGGTCGCAGATGAAAGTAGAAAACGTGAACAACATGGATGAAATATTGAAACATGGAAATATACAAATGGAAACTAAAAATGGAATTTAATATTAACAAATTATGAAAAATCTTCCGTATTAAAATGGAATTTGAGCTTATATAGATATGTATATATTTTGTACTGCCTAAATTAAATCGCCGAATCAAAGTTTACGACGTTAAATAAACTTTCCAAGAATTGCCTTTTATCATCTTTTTGGTTTAAGAAAATACTATTTGCGATAAAAGATCTTACGAAGAAGTATAAAAAAGTGTATAAATAAGTAAAAAAAACTGAAGCACGAACTGCTCAACAGAAAGTTCTAGATGCTCCCCCCGGTGAGGGAACACTCCTAGCTTAAGCTTTGTACATGAATTTCTTTTTATATCATATATCGGATGTAGAAGCCTTTTTTTATGGTATACCTAATTTTGGTGATTATTCAATTGATTTAGTCTCTGCGAGACACTTCGTATACAAATATTTAACTGTATTATAATATCGAAGTTACAGATACAGAATCATAAGTCACTGGAGATTTTTCTGGAGGGTTTTTCGATATATTATTCTTTAAGACTCTTCTAACGTTGTTTTCATATCCTGCATCATATAATACATATATACATTTTTTATTGATAAGACAATGAGAACGTGAATAATAATTAGTTGCCATTATTACAGTTACACTTACTCAATAACTCTCATATCATATCAATTAATCTCCAGCTGGACTATATGAGTTCCAGAAGGAAATTGATACTCTAATTAGACCAATCTCAATGACGAATACCAGGAATGACTAATTCACTTACCCGAAGGAGTCAGTCGTGACATTTTGGAGCAGTGTATGCGTAGGAAGTATCCGCAAATAGCTTAGTAAATCGCTGAAGTATCATTTTAAAACAATGGTATTAACGCCAATTCATATTTTACTTTAAAGTTATCTAGAATGATCTAGAACTCTGTTCATGTGTCAATAGCCCTTGTACACATATGGACATGAAATTTGTGGAATCTCGTAAATATTTTTGTTTCGGCTTTGTATGATGACTCTTTTTACGTCTTTGTAATAATAATAATATTGCCTTGACATAATTCATATAGGATCATCTCATACTACAAAGTATATTCAGTTTATGTGACAGTAAAACGACAGCCGATACAAAAACACAATTTACAAATTTCTATGTACACTCATGTAGATAATTTTACACAATGTTTATTACACAAACATTTATGCTTAATAATAATGGAATCCGTAGCCATTAACTTAACAGCTAAGGTCACAATTCACTGGATCAATACTTTAGTCAAAATATTTATTGAGTAACCCAATTTAATACTGTTCATTTATTAAAAAATATTATTTTAGAAGTGTCCTCATCGAAGAGTGAGTATCCGTTTTATCTCTATTTAATTGGTTCACATTTATCTGTCTATAGGTGAGCTGTATGTAAGGATGGTCAGTGAATTCCGTTCTTGCCTCTACCTTGTACACTCGAGCACAGTAGTTTAAAAACTGAATGCTTAAGTTATTGAAATTTAAACTTTTCTGTTCAAAAGTACTACATTGTGAGCAAAATTTTATGGATTCGTAAGTGAAATACAAAATGATTTCCTTTCTTTTTCTTTTGATTTAACTTTTGTGTCGATGTTACGATAATAATGAAATTCTATGCAATTACAATTTTTGGACTTATTAGTAACTTCACGTCTACTATTTGATTATCTTTTGAAAATAATACAACTAACTTGTTAGTAATAGAAGAATGGACAGATGTAGTAAGATTTTTAAATCTATAAATTTAAAGAATAATACGCTTCTATTGGATATGAAAAATCCAAAAACGGACTATCAATGTTAGGGTCGTTCATGTGCCCGTTCGCGTCGTCTGCCGATATGTTGAATTGATTTTATTATGTGAAAAATGACTCTCGCCAATCACAGCGCGTTGGAGACATTTCGAGATTTTATTGCTCCGACATATCACGCTTTACATGACCAAAAATCTTTGACTTTTATATAAATGAGAAATTAATAATTATTATTATTACAACTGGTGCATAATAATGAGGAATTTTCAGGATTAAGTTTCACAGTCAGAGCAAAGCTGTGATTCATAGTGCTTTGGCGGATCGCCAACCGAGTGTTTAATCAAATTTTATAGATAAGTATACATTACTTTATACGTAGATTTTATCCCTTAATGCCTTATAACGTTCATTATCTGTGTGTATTTCTGGTGTACCCTATTTATATTGGCTACCCTTCATAGTTCTACCACACAATAATTTCCATAATGTATGTAAAACGTATTAACTGTATGCTAATCATTTTTCTGATTAGCATTATAAAAACAATAACGTAAAATGTTTTGATTCAGTGTCAAACTGTTATTGTGTTAAATTGACGTGAGACTTAATTTTCAGGTAACAGCTTATTCAGTAGCGTATTAGCATATTACGTAAATATTTATTTTAGTAAAATAGTTCTGGAATGGAGACTGTGGTTGGGCAGATGTAATATGGGACACCTGCTAGCTAGGTGAGGCGCCGATATGCAGAAAACGTCTGAAAAAAAGCTAGATGCCATATATAGTAAGCCGAGGAAGTGTGCGATTTATAACGTTAAGTTAAGTTAAATCTTATTTTGGGTGCCAGAGTTCAACCTAAGCGACAACATGTTTCTGTAATCACTGTTCATGACTTTGATA
>DWJK01002464.1:0-14595 GCA_018248815.1 Croniades pieria auraria
TAAGGCCGTAGTCTGCCACGCTGGCCAAGTGCGGGTTGGTAGACTTCACACACCTTAGAATTATTTTTTTGTTGTTAATTCTAAGGCGTGCAAGTTTCCTCACGATTATTTCCTTCACCGTTAGCAAGTGATATTTTAATTTAAAACGCACTTTTTGTAAAAAGGTGAGCGCCATGGATTAGAACCCAGCACCCTGGGAGTGAGAGGCTGAATTCTCAACCACTAGGCTATCACTGCTGTGTCATTGCTAAGCTTCAACTTAAACCGGAAACCATACACCGGAACACTACCGTACTTGGTTACATTGCTTGAATAGAAAGACACGTAAAAACTACTAGCGGTTAAGTGAAATTTAAAGTTACTAAGTTACAAGTGGCCGCAGTCGCTTATTAATACCCATAACTGTTCGGATAGGATTATGATAGTTATAGTTACTTTATAAGTTAAGTACAAGTCATTAATAAGACTATTGGTTGTTTAGTACTAGCAAAATTCCAGGATAGGAACTTTGGCGTTCCGATTATAAAGAAATTGGTAAGGCTTATAATATTTTCTACAAAACTTACATTGATATCATCAGTTCTTTTAAAGAATCTGAAACATTCTTATTGACGTAACAACACCAAAAGTCACGTCGAGAGGGTTAAATTGGATATACAGCACATTAACCCTTCCTATCATGGGTCATTAATTGCATACACTAGACGCGTAGGGCGAAAATAAATCAGAATAATCTGACCGTAACAAAACCCACCAGCGGTAAGCGTGTTTTAATTGTGGGATCACAGTTGTTTAAGGTTTGGCGGCAGCGGTTCCAGGTTAATCTATTTTGAACACAAATGGAGGCGGAGAATATAACATGATGATTAATTGCACCGTTTTTATTCCTTCGAATGTGAAAGGATAGAACCTAGTTGGGAAGAAACTAGTCGTGCTATCCCAAAAAACCTACGCGACTTAAGCCAGTACATTTTTAATTATGTGAAAGGATAGGAAAATTATGTTTTAAGCGATAGATCTTTTTTTATTGCCATTTTTTCATTGGGATGACGATCTGCGAAATGCTGCAGACCGATGCTGGATGCAACAAGCCGAGGACAGGGCGTGATGGCGCTCATTGGGGGAGGCCTATCTCCAGCGGTGGACTGAGATAGATTGATGATGATGATGCGCGTCCCGTGTTTCAGCGACGTATACAGCTATATCGTTTTTAACTTGAAGTAAGATATCATAACTACTGTATTTCCCCAAGGAGGTAGGCAGATAAGTGTTAATATGAAGTGATTGATAGACAATTAGTTATTTAAAAACTGTGTTGATGATCAAGTTATTTGTTTAAAACTTAGTGACTAAGTGTAGAAAAAGGCAAATAACAAATTTTATTGATTCGTAATGGAAATACAGCGTAGGCGCTGCAAGAAGCCGTGGTTCTCGATCCCTAACCCGCATGTGCTGCGTGGGAATTATGAGAAAAACTCTTTCATTGCCTATGTCCAGCAATGGTCTAGATCGGCTGATGTGGGTGTTTCCTAATTACACGTTATTTTATTTATTATACATATTAAATTACAATGAAGTCCTAACCTAAATATGTTGGTAAACTTATAAACATGTTTAAAAATGGACAGTCTCTTATCTCTAATTGTGGTCTTATTAATTCAAGGGTGTCTCCTATAGCGAGTCTTATCAACATAAGTTCTTTCTAATTTTTTTTCTGATTTTCGTCAGAATTGTCTAGAAGGAATCAGAAATATTAAGGTATGTTCTTCTTACAACTATCAACCATCATCATTATCATCAATTCGTATGAATTTTCCATTGTTTAAGACCATAATTGACCACCCTTAATAAATGCAGTCTAGCAGACTTCGTATGCCACAACGAACGTTATCCAGAACTAAAAGTTTTACGTTTTGTGACGATGATTTCCTTCACCGATAAAACAAGTCATATTTAATTTAAAAAATTTATATACATGTGGCAGTATTTTTCATAAGTTTTATCTGTATCGCGACATAATATGTTTAAGTTGAATTAACTCTAACACTTTAGCCGAACACATGGCACAGGGTATATCGTAATCTTGAGCAAACGTCTTACTCGCATCGTCGTAAAGTTACGGGCGCTATTAGAGGGGATGACAGGGTTAATATTTATCTACAGCCCCTCGGGAGTAACAATAGTTGTTTAACGAAGTAATTATCTTGTATCTGGTAACACAAGTTGCGTATTATATTACAAACATAAAGTAACTTATCTTATTAAGTCATGGCATTGATCATAACTTTTATGTCGGCCCCTATCTAAGCATCGCTCTTGTCTATAAATTCGTTTGATAACTTTCAACCGAATCGGGGACACGAATGAAACTAATCAAAACATTTTGATTAACTTACTTAGAATCGTAGGCTGTTTTCGTGTTGGTTTGGTTTTTTTTCGACTTCGACTTTGTCCTTTGACTTTCGTATTCTCAGTCAAATTATTGGATTTTAATTGCGTGCAACATAAAACGCTTTTTAAAAGAGCGTAGACGATACTTTCTCAAATGCGAAAAAAAAAAAATTCATTAGACGTTAATTCTTTTACTTCTACATTATTTGCATTAAATATGTCATTAATTACTTTAGCGCTTACTTTATTGGGAAATAGAGGTAAATTTTACTGTATACCACAAATATAGTATAAAATGAATAATTTATATTCATGGGAATTATCCTTTTAGAAAGAAAAGGAAATTTTTTAATAGCAGCATTTTATGTTCCGGTGCGAATAATGGCACTTGTGCAACACCTCATCGACATAATTGCAGCGCTTACCGCTTGAAACCTGTTAGGTTTCTGAGGATTCGTGTGGAGCTGTTGGTCTCGTTTGAGGTGCTTTTTGCCGTATAACAAATCGACGATGTATTAAGGATATCATGTATGTAATATACCCTCAAAATTTCCTTAAAATTATATTTTGGTTTACAGTCTGATGAATGTGGAAAAAGTTTGTCGGTCACTAGGTACTCCCTGCCAAACTCGGAAGATACAAATATAAGCCATTTAGAAACATTAAGTGCTTTTCTCCACACAAACTTATTTATCTACAGAAAGTTGTTTGAGCGGTTATTCCCCTTGAGAAGTGCGTTCGGCTTCCCAAGAAAAAACAACAATGATCGTTTGCGTAAAGTGCCCAGTAAGAGTGCTTAACGTGCTCGTCTCAGAATATTCGTCAAGTAATTTTAAAATTTAATTTTTTTTTACACATTTCAAATTAAAACAGAATATTAAATTAAAGCACTCAGCAATAACCTTCGTACTGTCAATGTCAAACACAGTAGTCTATAGTCAAAAGGTGACAAAGGTGAGGTCTGATAAAAAGACCCATAACGTTTACACTTAAAAGTATGCTGATTTTCAATTGAATTTTAGTCCTTGGGCGAAAAGATATATTCATTCATGTCCTTCAGTAAACCCAAGGTGTTATACTATAGCAAGTGAATGGGAAAAATTTCATAATCATCATCACTCTGAGCTCGATTTTCAGCTCTTCGCATTCAACCGCTGCAAGCCATTTTCCGCTACGTTGCGCTTCCCGCTACGTTAAAAAAAATTACAGTAACAAAATGGCGTATGTTTACAATAATACATATATAATATTATGTAGAATTTCCTTTTTCGTCTTTTTTCATAGGGGAGTTTATATACATATTTACATATATTTTCGTCTTTTTTCATAGGGGAGTTTATATACATATTTACATATATTTTCGTCTTTTTTCAAAGGGGAGTATATATACATATATGTATATATACTCCCCTATGAAAAAAGACGAAAAAGGAAATTCTACGAAAGGTTTTAATCAAAACGTTGACGTAGTACTCATTAAATAAAACGTGTTTATTTAAAGACCGGAACTGTCCCTCCAATGTTGATTATGTCAGCTTCGGATATTTTATTGTATATATTATATTTTGTTCCTTACAATAATTTACACAAAACTATGTCCGTAATAAAATTAATGTTGTAGTGAATACGAATTTTGTTTGATGATGAACATGTTAATCTATTATAAAAGCATATTTTTAAGAACTAACAATGAATTAAATCCTTCAATTGGACGGTTAGGACAATTCTACGTAGAAAACAACAAAGGAATATTATATAATTTATCTTTATGGCTTTGCGCTGCTTAAAAAGTTAATAACAATATTAAAGTTTCTAACTTTCTTTTTTATAATTATCCTATCTTTAAGGATAATTATTTTAACCAGCAGTGGGCAACGTCTTTTTAAATAAAAACGAGAATAATGATAAATTACTGTACGTACAGTAGATCCGGCGCGGACCTATTTTCAAGCATTAAAAAAAATGTTCTTTTATTGTTCAGGGATAAATCATTAAATGTTAAGTAACAATTTGGGCTTTTTAAACTTTGAGACAAATTATTTGATAGCTGGTTTTAAAATCTATCTATTTAAGAACTAGTGGAATGTAACCGGATGAAGAGTAAACAAAGTTCGCTACGTTTCTTACAGCTCCGGATATATTCTGTTTCCTTCTGAGAAAGGAAATCGCGCGTACTGTGAACCTCACTGTTGCCTTTAACTCGTTCTAAATTTAAAATTTGAGACAAATTATTTGATAGCTGATTTTAAAATCTATGTTTAAGAACTAGTGGAATGTAACCGGATGATGAGTAAACAAAGTTTGCTACGTTTCTTACAGCTCCGGATATATTCTGTTTCCTTCTGAGAAAGGATATCGCGCGTACTGTGAACCTCACTGTTGCCTTTAACTCGTTCTAAATTTAAAATCATGGCTTTTTTATCTACAGTATTTATGATTATCGGTTATTAAATATAATTATAATAATCTTTTAGCGTTTTGATAAATGTAGACGTTTTAAGTTCGTGTATACTTCTATCACTCTTCTTTTACAGATCTTCTGTTAACAAGTAATCAATCTACATTATACATTTTTGCAGTTGTATGTGTCTTTAAAACAGCTGTCTTCGAGATTGCTATTAATTCAATTATATTAAATTATTATTTATTTATTTATAATTATTTCGACAGAGAACGCACGGTTTTAGTTGCAATAGTAGTTACTATTACCTGACCTGTAGTTTACAGGTCTAGTGATACAGATCACAGCTACCGATTCCAAGGAAACTGCGTTCAAATTAGTATTTGAACGCAGTTTTTGAACGCAGGAGTGCTAGTGCAAGCACCTCTTTCCTTACGAAATTATGCGTATTTTATGATTTAACATTGTTTGCTGCTATAATGAAGAACAACTTCGTGAGGAAAGTACACCTTGGAGTTCCACATATTTGTCCATAAAGCGTGTGAAGGTAACAATCCCTTATTGGAGCAGCGTACAGACTGTGCCTGCATTCCTTCTGAGAAATGATCCTTGTCTAACAGTAGAACGACAAAAACTTTGTTCACGATGATAGAATTTCCAAATCCGTTTATCACTTGCCGTAACTAAAAATGGAACAGTTTTTTTATTCCATTTATTTGCAATATAAAAGCTAGTGTGTTTAAATAAGCCTTAAAAAACTTCAACAGTCTATATTTAAAATAGGTGAACAACATTCATTACGGATAAATATTTAATAATGTGGAGTCAATCTATAGTAATTGCTTTGGGGCTCACGCACTTCACTCGGATGTGACTGGCTGTACGAACCCCTAGGCATTTCATTACTTGAGCTTTACTACACGTTGCGTCTATTAATTTACATGCCTAAGCGATTAAAGAAGATTGATTGTATTAATCCAAATTAAATTACTGGAAAACGTTACCTGGTTTTGTTTCAACTGGAATTTCTTGGTATGGATAGCGTTTTTATATTCTCTTCTTAGTAAACGTACATAAGCGAAAGAGCAGACATGCTTTCTGATGGTATTTTTCCATTGTTGGTTATTATGGACCGTTGAGAAAACAATGGTGACAACGAGAGGTAACGTGGATTAGAAAGATCTTGCATTCTGTTTCTTTTGCACTTTATTTTATGAGCTCCGTCTCTTCTTCAGAATTGTGGACCTCAGGTGGAACTTCTCCATTTTGTTATACGCATCTATCGCATTTTCTACAAATTATTACCAATAGCATGAACTTAAAGTATGTTTTTAAAATCATCGTTACTTAAAAATGTTCTGCTGTTTCAACAACAGTCGTCCAAATCATAATTTTTTGTCTCTTTAATGATGTTTATACTCATAACCATAATTAAAGCTTGACTGTCGCATTGGTCGAGTGGTTGCAAGCGCGTGTGCCGATCGGACGGTGCTGGGTTCAAATCCCGGAGCGAGTACTGGTGGATTTTTCTGATTTAGAATTTCTATTAGTGACTCGGAGTCTGGATCCGCGCCCGGTTTATGGCAATAGGTTCACCACCTATTCCATGGGACTTACACGTAACTGGTGAAATATGGGACTGTACCACACTCCTCTGCCTGCCCTTTCGGGGATTACAGGCGTCGTGGTATGTTTTAATTATGGTCACCCATTTATCAAACGATAGGTATACGTAATTTGATACATCTATTACATACGAAACTGTTATCTGACATGGTGTTTCGTGTTACATTAGAATATGTAACCGATATGATCAATGTTCTTAATTAGTGAACTATATTTAACGCGATCCTTGTTAATTTAATTGCAGCTCGCTATGATATTATGGAGTAAGTGTTCAATTCAATTAAATTGGACTTCGATCACATAAAAACATCAACTTTTTAAAACTTTGTTTACGTGTAACTTTCGTTTCATGTCGAGGTTCATTTTGAAGGATACATTTTACCAATTACTACAACCGTTGTTAATGATATTGATTTGTTTTTAATCGTTATGACATTTATTTTAATAACTGGGTATACGTAAAATTTTTCTCATGTTTCAAAGTCAATGTACGTTAATTCTCTTAATGACTAAAATACGGATAAATTAAGTAATAATAATAATCAATAATAGATCATTTAGTGGTGGCCACGTCTTGGTAAAAGGAGCATAGGATGCCCACTTATCAGATTCAGGCCTATTCAAAAGACTTAGCTAATGTGGTCCTTAAGAGTCCAGCAGTGGACTTTTAAAGGCCAATAGATGGACGAATAAAAGTTAATATAGCACGAAAAATCCAGGTTTCCTTATAGACGAGATACCATGAGCACACTCGCAATGCCAAGTGCACGAACGTTAGAAGCCAAATCAGTTATCTAAGTTCGTTTTAATCTCTATTTAGTGGAAATTAAAACCTAAAATAATCCGTAGAATAAACGAATATGTTATACAAAATATAAAAGATTCTCGAGTAGCGTACTCACACTGGAAGATACAGAGTAGGTTGGCCCACCGCTAGATGAACTCACAATTTTTTAAGGGTCGCGAGGAACTGGTAGATCCAAAAAACATAAACACTGTAAGTAATGGAAAGGTTTGGGAGAGAATCATGTCCAATAATGGACAGCGAACTGATATGCTTAGGATGATAACGATTGTAGACAAAATGCCTTTGTCATTGAACCTAAGTGGATAAATCTGGGAAAAATCCAGAGAAAGAAAGCTCTTTGGTAAACATTTTGTTTTGCAAAGCGTAAAAATATGAATAATTCAGGCCATCCGTACATTATAAGCTTACAAGATCAAACACCACAGGCTTCGTAACTTTGTTAACATTCAAAGTTACAAATTTTAACAAGATCTCCAACTTAACTTTTCTAATTAACGCCAAAGCTATGCTCGTGTCTACCAAACAAGAGTTTTAATAACACTCATGTTTTAAATGATTAATGGAATGTTAATGAGTTTCGATGTAAGGTATTGTAATTAGACCTTTCTTCGACAATACGAGCATGTAACTTTAATAAAATAAAAAAAAAACAAAACTAAAATAAAAGGAAAACATTGGTTTATCATGGTAATGAAATTTTTCGATCTAATATAATAATAACGTACCATTTTAAAGTAAATTATAAGTTTGTATGAGAAATAAGAAATTTTCACACTATCCTATTAATCTTAGTTCGTTATAAACGCACGAGAAACCCGGCTGTCCGGCCAAGCTATTTCCCTTTCCGTGGAAGGAAACGGAATCTATCTCCCCTAAAGGAAGCGAGGCGAACTGAATTTACGTTCCATCCGCTTGCACAATTGTCCACTTGCTTTGAATTTAGTGGCTCCATCTTGACACTTTACATGTCAACTTTAAAACAGAACTTTGCTGTTTTGGATATGTTACATTTTCAATATTGATATTTATTTTATTTACGGCTCTTATTTGAATTGGTTTAAATTTCAATACGTTTTTTTAAAAGAGGCGTTCGAGCTATTCCTATTTATTTATCAAACAGAACCTATATTCCATTGAACGAAGCTAGACGGGCCGAATTTATATTCTATCGGCTTACGCGACCGTCAACTCGCAACTAAACAAATACGAGTAGGTTTGGCTCGGCACCCACTAAGTCTACATTCTTATTAGGATCCTCCTAAGCCTTCACTATGTTCACATTTTCGCTTTTAGCAATTGAATTTATATTCATCATGCTTCGAATATAAAATGGGCTATCTTTTAAATTACAGATGAAATTAGCCTTTATCGATAACATCTGTCAAAGTATACCCGATATTATACAAGTAAAATACTCATAATAATATTTTTATAGCAACATAATTTATTTTTACAGTAGACAATATTATTACAGTTTAACTAAACTTCTTTGCAGAACTAGGATCGTGGGAATGGAAAATATGAAAAAAGATGTTCATCGAAACCGTAACAAAATTGTTTTTCGGTAAAGACGTACAGTATCTACTAGAGCTATATTAGTAATAGCAGACGCCCTATTGTACGTATATTATATTATACATATTTTATTCAATATTATCAAGTTAAGACAAATTAATTAAAATATTAAGATTGTTCCACTCAGTCATTCGTACATATGTACATTAAAACTGCCACATGCTCGTACAATATTCTTACGTTAACACCTTCAAAGAGACCTCCGTTCTGGATAACTCGAATTTTCAAGAGGAATAATAATTTCCTTGAATATTCGTAACACCTTTCTTGCGATAATCACATAGTTCCCCTTCATTTTCTCATGAGAAAAGATAGCCCGGAGAAATCCTTACTTTAATTACAAAGTACGCGCTTCAAGAACGCCCCAGCAAGATGCTCTACCGACATCCTTTGCATGCTTGGTAGAAAGAACCGAGGAATTTAATAACTGCCCAGGGTTTACTTCGGAGTGATTTAAATTTGTACTTTGCGGTTGCATGATACACTTCATTTTCCACATTTGAAAAAATCCTTAATTCTTGTTTTATGTGCTTTTCCTTAAAGTTCTATTATAATATTTATAGATGTTCGGTTGGAACACCCGTATTAATTACGCTCAAAGGTTGTTATCCTACAAAAATCCTTATATTAAAAAGTTCCTATCTTCGAAAAAATAAGAAATCTTCATTTAATGTAAAGTTATTAAAGTTTTCACTAACTACAATTTTCACCGTTTTTTTTTATTTTCTTATATTTTTACCTTCAATATTTTTTGTTTTCTTCTCCGTAAATGAAAGATATTGTTAAAATCATAAGCATCGCAAATGAGTCCCGGGTATCGGCTAGTATACAATAAATTAATTGATGAACACTAAGATATTGCACTCAAAGATTTTATTGCCAAATGATATTGGTTCACCTCAGTGGAGCTCCCTGAGGTACACCAAAACGTATTGCTTTGGGGTGTGACGTGCAGTTTTCAAACGATTCTTGGAACTTTCGCTTTTTCAAAAGCATGCCTGCAGCATACCAAGAACCTCTAGCGCCGGCAAGTTAATCAGTTTCCAGTTTAATAGGTGTGCCACACACGGGCGAACGCTTTCTCTATATCGAGAAAAATACCAGCCATGTTTCGGCCGCAACTGAAGTCGTCCGACAAGTGATACATCACTCGCGTCAGTTGAAGCAAATTTATCGATCGTTTTAACAGTATTTACAGGTTAATAGTGTCTGGCTTTGCTTTACGGAGATCTACCTGTATAATATGAATCTGATTTAAATTTGCAACCTAACGCATATTAGTAATTTCTATTTTACCAAACGTGTTTCTTTGTTGTATTAATAGAGTTTGCAGAATTTGTATTGTTTGTAAACTATCTTTGTTTTGAACACGAAAGTTTTGGTGGAAATCGCAATAACACATATTGATAAACATATATGTTTATGAAAAGATATAATATACATACATACCTATGTATATAAAAAACAATATTCGTGTTATGAATCATTCGAAGACTACTAAATTACATTTCGGTATAAGCTATAATAAATAAGTGGGAAGTAAGACAGTAAGTGAGAAGACTCGAGGATTACAATTTTTTTTTTATAAACAAATCGAGTTTAAAACCAAAAATGAGTGGAACAAAACAATTATTATCTTATACGAATAAATAATCACGAATAATTGACAGCAGTCTGCGAAAATACAATGTATTATAATTAGCCCATCGAACAGATCATTTAATGATAATGTAGTGGACGAACATTTCAAATATATACTTGTTTGAACAGACGTGTGGAGACAAATATAAACATGGAAAATAAGCTAGCAAAGCAATGATTCAGTAAAATTAGACTTAATTTTAAGTAGAACGAAATTCGGAAATAGAATTTGATCAGCTCATTTCTGCGTTTCTGTTGCGGGATTGAATGTTATAGGTATTTGTAGGACGTTGGAAAAAAGAATTGTCTGTTAAATACTTCGAAAAGACCAAATCACGAAATTTAGTGATGAAGTTATCGTATTTAATGAAGTTATCGCTAAAGTGAAAAATTGTCGTGATATAAGTAAAATAATCATAATTTCATTTCAATCGAGGTAATTTCAATTGAGGTAAAGTCATTTCCTTTCTATAAATACATATTTACTCAAAAAAAAAAAAAAAAACACAGGGAGTGTTGACAGTGTTTATTAAATTTAATTTGTAGTCAGTTACAATCCTCTTTCCATAATTCGTACAATAGAACGGTACAATAGATATTATCCCATAAGTCAGTGTATCCACTTTCATTTTCGGATATTTCCTTTCAATTACGTTTTCGTTTGAAATAACAAAATATGAAATAATATTTCTAAAAATGTGGATAACACAAAGATTTTACTGGCAGGCTTATGTGGTTGGATCCAAATGTAAATACATAACATACATATGTATTGTATTGTATCTGTATATAACCTTTAAAGTTGGTTGCGTTTAAAACATAATGTTGACATAAAGCTAATTTCCTCATTAATTAAATGATTAAAGGTTTACATGAAAATAAAAACTGTCATTTTCTGGCAGCATTCATAAGCAAACGGATTTCGGGAGAAGCCCGAAGCGTAGTTCGGATAACACAAGAAAGTGTTAACAAACATTATTAGATAATCAGTGTTGAATTAAACGACATAGCTTTGGTTTTATAAACTATTTATTATAAAGTTAGCAAGAAATACTCAAAGTAATACACGTTTGCTTGATGTCACTGAATAGAGAGAGATAGCTATATATTAAAGCGCGCGACTGCATAAATAGGCGCGAAATTCAAAATTAGAATATTACATTCCACAATCAGTTCGGTGACGGTTTTGCAACACTCCGAAAGCTTTCTAAAGATAAAACTTACTACCCGGTGAGAAAAGGATGCACTATATTAAACTACTATCAAGCCTTATTTATAACATTTGTTCTTACTACGTTTTATAAAACAACATGAGTTGCAGTAATTTAAACAGACAAGTTGACCACTGCCGACAGCATTAGCGCTCATTAGCGGAGGGATATGTCCAGCTGTAGACTAAAACAGGCTGATGGTAATGATATTATATGTATTAAATAAAGTAATAGCGATTTAATTAAAATAAATTATATTTGAAATTAATTAAAATAAATTAAACATGATTAAAACAGATAAACGTATATTTAAAGTGTTCCTTTGAGTATACGAATTCATTTAATATGATCTTAGTTTCAACAAACACTATTTATTGAACAGCCACTATTTGAATAGCCGATTTTGTCGTAATCCTACCAATTGCGCTGCTATATTATACATAACCAAATCAAGATTTCGTGGAAGGATTTCGTGGTTGACCCGTTAAGTGTTTCTTTTAACCTACGGCACAACCAGACTCTCACTTAATAAACTCTCCCTTTGTCCCATTACTGATTGAAACCTTGCGTGAATACCTTATTACTTAGTACATATTACATATTAATTATGTTATTTTAATAACATTTAATTTATTTCAGTAGTTTCGATCGTATCAGAAATATAAACGAAATGTTAATGCTGCTAGCGGTGTTATCAGTATTAAAGGTCGGTTCTAAAAATATTGTAATAGAAAAACGTGAAATTTACTCCCCTTAAAAAACGTAAAGTGTATTTGATGTACATTATATAACATCGCGATTATATTTTCCTCAAGGAGTAGGCAGAGAAGTGTAGTATTTCAACTTGTCAGCAGTTATGTTATACGTTCCATGTAATAAGCGTTTCTGACTTTTTTATATAAAAAAGTGTAAAAAAACTGTTAAACTTTGCTATATCCATATTTGCAAAATAAAATTTGAACTGTATTTGCAAGTCTATTATAAACACGGGAAGAAGCACGAATAATTACCAGGTTCGATTCTTCGCAACAGTGCCTAGATCCTTAGTTTAGTATACAGCTTCGCTATTAAGTTACAATGTAAACTTCAATAGCTAAGCAACAAAACTGAAGCTAAACTTCTCGTGATACGGGAAATTTATGGAGGAATAGTATTCAGTTTATGAACAGTGCAGGTTCAAAGTGCTGGTCATAGATTCGTGTGTGTAGTTTGTTAAACTTAGTCCCTTAAAATAAGTTTCAGCTTAGTTACAAACCAAAATAGTTCTCGCGTGTATCACTTACCATAGCTCGTTGATAAGAAACGAACAACTACATTAACATAAAAATAATATAATATGTAAGTGTGTATTTGTTTATTTAGCTATATATTTAGTTTAATAATATTAATATCCCACCTGGCATCTTGAGTGGACTGGCAGAATATAACAATAGGCTCTTTGTTACGTGGCATAGGAAGAGGCACTATGCTTCTCTCGGATGTTGGGTCCGTTGGGGCGTTGCGCTAGGAGGACACCGGTGCGTTTTGTTGGAAATCCCGGAGCCCTGCTATTAGCGCCGACGAAGGCCACCGAGGGGATTTTAGTGCGGTAAAAATCCGACATAATCCGGTATCACTCCCAGGGTACCGGGCACTTTTTGAAGGTTTCCCCCCCGTAAACATAAAAAAGGCTCTTTGTTACGTGTTACGAACATTATCAGTTAATGATAACATTTTACCAGTTTAACGCGGTATCAGTTACGAATAACATAAAGTTTTATATTTATTGATGTGTTCACTTATTTTTGTTATCGTGATTTATAAAATACTGAAAAGTTTTTATTAGGTAAGCCTGTAGTATTCATTTCTTCATTTCACGTCGTCATAGAAATCAACACTCAATATCTGTATTTGCGATTCCCGCGCAAATGTGTTCGTTTAATCTTGAGGTTTTTTATTATCGTATGTATATGTATATTATGTTCGTTAGATACACACTTTCAAAACTTTATAAGTTTCATTTTAATTTAGAAATATAACCATATCTATACATTTTGGGAGTTAAGTAGTTTTTAATATGATTGGCTTGATATGTTGGTGCCTAGTAACGTAATGTTTTTTTAGAAAAAGATGCATTCGGAAAAACCTTTAAAAACCTATATAATTTCATAAGGCCAATGGAACAAATGACGTGTCCAATTTCAAATCCACATAATGGAGGCAGAATTCAAAACAAACCGACTTAAATTAATTAATGAAAGTATTTAGTAAGCTAGTCAAATATTTATATAATTTTTATTCAATCTTTTTAAAACATCGCTACCGTGTTAATGATAACAATCTTAAAAATTATTATTATTTTGAGAGCGCTGATAACCATAAAAAATAGGAGCCGGCCTTAGGCGTAACGCTAATTGTATCGTTTGCGATACCTAATCACGTGCCAAAAACACGGCTATTATTATCGTACAAAGCTCTGGTATAGCTACTAGGTATTTTGATTAACAAGATTTTTTAACCCATTAAGTTTACTCGTTTTTAGGGTTACATGTTCAATGGCTAGTAAATCTGCTGTGCCAGAGGTTGTGGGCTCGATTCTCACGTAAATATTCGTGTAACGAGCAAAGTTTTTTAATTCCTTTTTAATGCAGTTTTTTCATACCTACATTTTACATATAAATTTGACCTAAAACTGTATATAAATGAAGGTTTTTAAACTGTCTGATTACTACTGCATGGACCCTGCTTAATTTGGTATGAGATGACTACGTGAATCGTTCCAAGTTACATTATTATTATAAAAAAAAAATTCATATACGCTTATAAAACAATTCAATAGCTATGAATCGTTATCTAGGATACACACAACATGCGTATATATATATGTATATATATATATATATATATGTGTGTGTGTGTGTGTGTGTGTGTGTGTGTGTGTGTGTGTGTGTGTGTGTGTGTGT
>DWJK01002465.1:0-14595 GCA_018248815.1 Croniades pieria auraria
TTTAAGAGATGCGCGCTAGGATTTGAACCCGGTCTCCCGGAGTGAGAGGTCGAATTTCAAACCACTAGGCTATCACTGCTTTGAATGCATAATATTTGCTTTTTTAACGCAATACGAGGAAAGGTCAAAAAGTTCGCGAAATGGCGATGATGCAAGGGGGGTAAGGCGTCTCATTAGTGTAGGTACTAATTGAGTGTCTCATTATTACTATACATAGCAAATTTCAACCAAATCGGGTCATTAGCTTTCGAGTTATTAACGAGCAAACAAGTCAATCGGGAAGAAACTAGTTACTATGAAAAAAATTTAATATGGTGCCGTCATAAACTTCCCCATCAAGTAAGGAAAGATACCTCAAATTATTCTTCAAGGGATGTTAGCTGTTTACAAGGACTCCGCTCCTGGTAAAACTATGATTTATAAGTGGCACAGCCTTTTCAAGGAAGGTAGATATTAAATTGAAGACGACCCTTGGCCTGGACGACCGATTGAGCCACTACGCCAGAAACTATTGAAAAAGTTGAGAAACTTGTATCAGAAGATGGCCAACTAAAGAAGAATCAGCTTGCAACATTAGTTGGCGTATCAGAAACAACCATTTTTAATATTCTACATCAACATTTTGGTATGAGTAAAGACTGTTCAAGATGGGGCCCGAGAATTCTCAGATCGCCTCAGAAACGAGCGCGCGTCGACAGTTGTCGCGAGTTTTTGGACCGCTGCGGAAACCAAATTGAGGAAGTTATGGCCCGAATTGTCACTGAGGGTGAAACTTCGGTTTATCATTATGAACCTGAGTCAACACAAGAGTCGATGCAGTGACATAAAAAAGGCACACCCCTCCTATATAATATATAGTGTCTCAATCGACCGGAAAGATCATGGCGACCATGTTTTGGGATACTGAAGTTATCCTTTTGATCTATTATAAGGAACATGGTGTTTTCATAACAGGAGAGTATTATACTTCTTTATTACATCAGTTAAAAGAAGCAATTAAAGAAAAAAGAAGGGGAAAACTGACCAAAGGTGTGCTTCTTTTGCACGACAATGCGCCCGTGCACACAAGCAATGTTGCGACGGCTACCATTCATCGATGCGCCTTTGAAATACCGCGTCACCCACCCTACAGCCCAGCCCTGGCCCCCAGCGATTATTATTTATTCCCAAACATGAAAAAGGGCTGCGTGAAAAAAAAATTTAACGATGATGATGAAGACAAGTCGGCGATTTTGACGTCTAAGGCAAATAATTTTTTTTGATGGTATAAATAAGTTATATGAAAGATCTGAAAAATGTATTAGAGTTAAGGGCGAATATATTTAAAAGGTAAAATAGCTTTATATTTCATTTCATTCTTCTTCCCTGTCATTCCGCGAACTTTTTGACCTCCCCTCGTAGCTACTAATTAAATGTTCCATTAATTCAAACAACGAGAGTAATTTTATTTTCAGCTTAATAACATCATCATCGTTATCAGCCGATCTAAGTCCATTATTGGACAAATACCTCCCTTGAGTGGTTTTTTTTTCCTATAATCCCCACGCTGGGCAACCAGGTTAGGGATCGCATTGCACAACTTTTCGTACCGTCCACGCTGATGCCTTTCGGCGGCCAGGGAGTTTGTGACTAAGTAGATTGCGCTAAAGCGCGATCAGCCAACTTCGGGTCTATACATCCCTTGGTATTCCCGTCATGAGATCGGAGAATAAATTCTTCATATGAAAATCTATCAAATATACGAAACGCCTATAAGTCGAGTTGGATTAAAGATTTTAGTTTTGTTAAGATAAATAGCAGAGTTATTTGTCCTTTTATTATTCATACAAAAAGTTCGTTATTCAACGCCTCTAAATGGAATCTAAAGGACTTCACGAACAAGAAGTCGCCGTTCAGCATTTAGGAAATATCGGTGAACGTAAAGAAAATATATGAAAGCTATGTACATAAATATCGGACGATGTAAAGGAGTTTTACACTATACGAGTTAGGAACAGTCTCCACGAATAAACTAACGATAAGTTTAACAGTAATACCGCATATAATTAAGTAATGAATGAGCAAATAAATCTCAACGTATTTTCGATTCTATATATTCGAGAGATTTATTTTTAAGGTGACTCCCTATTTCTGTTGCTCTGGATAGTATTATTTTCGTTAAGATATTTTATTGAACTATTTCTACTAAAACGGTAACTATAGTGTTACGTTAATAAACAAAACGGGTTCATCATCAATACGATCATTAATTTACGGCACCTATTCTCAGTGGTCTATACTAGACGATTTTATTTATCGATTTTCAGTTATGACGGTCGCGACGTATAGTTCGTGTATTTGCAGAAACAAAAAAATCAAATACGTTCATTTATTTATTATTTCAACATTTAAAGTTTCATTACATAATGTGATATAAGTATTCGATAACATTTAAAAAAGAAACATTTTTGGAGATAATTGGCTAATATGGGATTATTCAAGTTACATTTCACGCATATATTTATCCTTAAGATTAAACGATCGTAGAACTTCACAGTAGAACAAACTGTAACCTTTGCGAAACGACTACGTGATATATTTTTAATAGCATAAAATCCTGAAATATTTAAACGATTATATCAACCTGAAAAACAGATAACAAATAGGACAACAGATAAAAAATTTCTTCAACCTAAAACAACTTTAAATATACGATTATATTAAAATCGTATTGGCGGATAAAAGTGTTGCCGAAACTTTAATAAATGCGTAATTCGTTCACTTGTACTACAAAAAAAATAATAATAACATGAGCTGCATGATATTGTGCTACTCTGTATATCTGAACATAAAACTATTTTTGATACAAAGTTTATGAAAATAGAAGACAATTAGGTAATCATTTCAAATAATTTCATGTCTATGGCAAGGGTTACACGGTCAATAAATATCACGATACTAAATTGTACTATCGGTCTCACTATTTAACAACTTTGTACTAATATTGAATTTTCAAAAAATATTGTGCAATAAGAAATGTTTTATTGGGCATATTTTTAGTTATGTATATTCTATCTAGGAATTGAAGGTATCATTAAATTAGTCATTAGTATCGCGGGCTAGATCGTAATTTTTGAAAGAAGTACATCATCGGGTATTTGTTATAAAAAAAAAAATTGTTTGTCTAATATTCTGAAAATAAAAGAAAACTCAAGCGTGTGCGGACATTATTATGGCTTTAAACGTCGATACAAAAAGAAAACGGGTGAAAATCTAGGATGCACTGTAAGATAGATTTATTCATTTAAATTTAATTAACACCAATTGCCATTTTAATTAACAAAATGCCGTTTCGTTTCACCAATAAACAGAAAAATTACCTTCACATAAACGAAGTCTCAAAAATTTCGACAAAACAAAATTATAGCAGTAATCAGTAAGATCCCATAAATTAGGCATTAATTCGAAAACCGTTTTCAACTCAATAGTGTTGCACACTATCCTATTTTCATAGGGATTAGGAAGAGCTGCATGAACGTTGCCCAATAACACATTTCCGGGTATGTTGTCGATGTGGCGGTCAAGAATTAGAAGAATTAGAATAAATCCGGTACATTTACGAGATACATGCATTTTGAAAAATCTCATGTGCGGTTGCGATGTGAGAAGGGGGTTGAGAAAAATCTTACGAAATCTCACTAGAGGAAGGCGGAATCCAAAAAAACTAAACTCACCTCACGTAATTAATGGACGCCCCCTAGAGTTGCTGACGCACTAACACAGATATAATTATTAATGGAATTAGGAGTATCACAATACTAATAACTGTATAACCCTTGCCTCTTTCATTGAATGGTTTGTTAATCAGTATGTCAAGCCACCGTCTACATAACTCGTTTAATTTTATGTGACATTTTAATAACAGTAACAGATCACGGTAGCGTTAAAACAAACCAATTCTAAAATCTTCCTCCTAAAAGTATCTGATCAATTATTTAACACATACGAGTAGGTATATTCTCAAATTATACATCTAGTTTCGAATGACAACGTACAACATATATCAAAATCAATAATTTATGTGTTTTCCATAAAGCGAACATAAAACATAAGCAAAAATTATTTCGTATATGTATAGCGTATACGGATAAATTAAAAATAAATAAAAATCGATTGAAGCAATAATATTAATAATGGCTGGTTGAAATGACGGGACAATATGTAATGATTGAATTCGGCTTATAATCTAGTAAAAACTCACAGTTTGTAATCCAAAAGTTATTAATTTCGACAACTAAACTCATGAAACGATCTTAGAGCGGCCAACCACTACGCCCTGAGGATATGATACTCGTGCCGACAACACTGGCGCCGCCATTTATATAGGCGAGGGAAGAGAATGTCAATAACGAAATCACCTTCATAACGATGTGTCTTTGACATAAAATAAGGGATGAATAGGTAAGTACCACCCCATTAGCGACACGGGGAGGCGCGCTGTATCCACGCGCTTCACTAAGCATTAATTTCTACAAGAGGTACTATCGAAGTGAACAGTGCTTATGAATATTCTATTAAAATATATTTTAAAATCTGAGTTTACTTTGTTATTACCATTACTGAGGACAATATATTGGAATATACTATTAAAAGTTTAAATAGTAAAATTACGCTGTATTTAATAATAATACGTTCAGTATGATATAATATAGAGAACAGTAAAATTATTGCAAATCATTCGAAGACTTTGAGCACTCCTTTAGTTTAGACGCAGTGGGTGTTATACACAGGTGAAATTAATAATTTCCTTGAAAGTAAGTACCTAACTAGTTTTGACGATCACTGTACCTGTCATATGAGCAAAATAATGGAGATCGGGTTATTTACTGATACCTTGCCGTGACATCCTTTGACTTGAATAGAAATTAACTCACGCGGTGCCGAGGTCATTTGATATCCGACAAACAGATCTGTTTTGCTCGACCGGAAAAACATCAAGTGATTCGATATTTCCTCAAGAATTGTTAATCGACAAAATAAAAATGAAAAATAGTTTCTTAGATATATAGCGCTCAGTCGAGGTAACATAACTTATAAATGCAAAAAGAAGACCTAACATTCTAAAACTAAAGGTCGCTACACACGGAGCTATAATATATTTTATAGCGAGCTTTATTACGATATATAGCAATACGTTATCAATGATCATGCTCGAGTGAGCTTAACATCGTTACAATATGGAAACAGCAAAAGGTATCTCGTATTACCAAGACATATTATTCAGATAATGACCGCAAAGATATAGCATAGCTACCGTCTCTGATAGTTTGCCATATATTACAGCACAGTATATTAATACACATTATAGCTCCATGTGTGACGACCTTAAAATGCTTGATAACGGAAACATTGATAGACAACACGTAGTATTAGAGTCACACATACATTATAAGTAACATTTAAAAGCACATTCACGTTAATTATTGCTATGGATTAATCAACTCGCTTGAATTTACACTTAAAGATCACCTAAATATATTCGAGTACCAGTAATATGACATTTAATTGAAACATTTTCCTTATTATATAGACGAGTAAAACATGAGCAGGTAATTTAATCTATAATCTAGTATATTAAAAGTAGAATCGACACACGGAGCTGTTGGTTCACTAATAATGTCATAACATTGTTGATGGATATTATTTTGGAATCTATTGAACAAAAACTACTTCCAACATTGTTATGTTGCATGCGCAATAACATAATTATTTTTGTGCATTGATTGAATGCATTATTTGTGTCTGGTTTTTTACCGATAACTAGTCGCCAGTACGGGACTACATCGGTATGTGCGATCGTATAATATGATTGTGTCAGGACCGAATTTTATTCTTTATTTGTTCTCTTTGTAGGTATCAAGATTCATGATGACAACAATTTTATAGAAATAGCACTATGGAGAATAATAACAGTATTATTTCTTCATAACAGTATTATTTCTCCATAACAGTACTATTTCTTCATAACAGTATCATTTCTCCATAACAGTACTATTTCTCCATAATAGTATTATTTCTTCATAACAGTATTATTTCTCCATAACAGTATTATTTCTTAATAACAGAATTATTTCTCCATAACAGTATTATTTCTTCATAACAGTATTATTTCTCCATAACAGTATTATTTGTTCAAAACAGTGGTATTTCTCCCTAATAGTATTATTTTTCTGCAACAGTACTATTTCTCCTCATCAACTGTAGTAACATTTTTCCATAATAATACTATGTATGTATCTACATATCAGTACAGTAAAAGCTCCTTATTCACAGTTTCCTTATTCGCGTTGTCAACATTCGCGGATGAAAAAAGTGCAACCCAGTTCCTGTATTCACTGCTAAAAATGTCTTATTTGCGGATGCAATCGGTAAACACAAAAGATTCGGTGTCTTTTATTAACGCGTCGGCATCCTTTAGGTAGGCGCGTGCCGAGGCGCTTTTTATAAAGGATGCAAACGAATGGACTAATATCAAACTAAAACAAACCTTACCACTACTAATCTAAAGGTAATTATCAAATGTCGCCGCTACAATTTCGCGACTGAAGAGACTTCAACAAGCAGGAATAACATGACTTTGAATTTAAAAAAAACTTGTGTGAAGGCTTAAGAATGGCTAATTAACTCTGTGATTAGATTATGAAAATTGATCCACCTATGGAAAGGAGCCTTATTTTTAAAAGGCAAATTTTTAGTGCTACGTCTAAATATCAATCTCAATTTAAACATCTTTTAAGTGGCGAAGCAAGAAAAAATGACTAAATTCTTTAAACCTATGCCTAAAATTGACAATAAAGATTGATTTTAATTGCTAATTTATCAATAAATTCACTTTATTTTAACATACCCATTGCTTTTTTTGGCACCTTGGAACGTATCCCCTACGATTCTATACTAATTAGCATTCCATATTCGCGGTTTCTGTATTCGCGGCATATTTATGGAACGTATCCCCCGCGAATAAGGAGCTTTTACTGTACTACTATTCTTCTTCGTGCCAATTTCAATATCGTTAAGAGTACGGGGTTTTTCTTATAGCTCTACGTATTTCGAATATTCAACATTTAGAACAGTTTTATTATTTATATGAATAATATTCATTTGCATACGTACGATTCCATAAAAAATATTACGAATTAAACTAATAGCTACACGAGTAAAATCCGCCGAAGGCTGCCTGCAGATAGATAAAATAAATTTTGTTAGAAACATAAATTATCGTAAACGTTGACTGAATAATTGAATAAATCTTATTGCCACTTTCACCATCACAAGAGCATTTTTGGCAAAAAAAATGCGCAGTTTCTCGACATCCGCATCGCTAACCTAACTCACACTTGACCAATTTTCAAATATTGCTTATTTTTTACAATTAAAAAGATACGTCGTCTATACCAAATACACTTTTCGAATCATTGCGAGCGCATTCATGTTGTTATTTCATATAATCTAATATCTCAAATAAAATTAATATTACACTAAATTGTGACGTCCGTCTTAGGCATGAAGTGATTTAAATATCAATTAAGTAATATAATAGAATCTATCATTCTACAATATATAATGAGAAATATGACGTTCAAAAGTCCACTGTTCAAAACGTCTCTACGAGTCCTTAACATTGTATTATCGTGAAGGCACACTGATAAAATTGAAAATTCGTGAAGAATAACAAGGAAGGACCTCGTACAGGTCCGATACTAGTTGGACAATCCCGAAAAACGTACGTAAGTTAAACCGTTACATTTTAAATCATGAATAACACAGGCGTTCACAATTATATAGTAATCAAATAAATACATCCGTACAATTCCGCTACGAGTAATACATACGCTCCTATGTGATGTCTCGTATAACTGCTGTCTGTAGAATAAGTCAAAAGACAGGTAACACGCTTACAGTAAACGGCAAGCCAAACCAAGACAACAATGAATCATGAGCTACCAACGTACTCTATGTGTATAGGAACTAAGGTCGTTATCATCATTGCGCGGTAAAAGGATTCGCCAATACATTTTTATTCAAACATCACTACCCCGTAAAAGTCATGTTGTGATGACAAAAGAGCGAGCACCGAAGTAACTTTAGTAAAAATACATCCAAAAGAATTACTTATTAACGAATGTAACACAAAAATGTACTTACTTAGTACGCAATACAAAAAAAGAAAAAGTAAAAAAAAGTTTAGGGCTCAGAGCTTTAGAGCAGTTTGCAAATATGCTCGTGTACGATTTAGTGGTGTACGATAGACAAATGGACGAGCAGCGCGGACAGTTCCAATTCCTCGGTGTAGCCGTTTGTCAGGATGACGCTGCGGTAGCCGGTGCGGAGACATTTGAATGGATACGTAGCCTGCCCGATGAAGTTGGGGTCCCCGAACATGTCCTCGTCCTGCACCAGGAATCTGATGAGCGCCAAATCAGGATTCGCCAACTCAAACTCGCATATGTCGTTCCATATCGGATTTATGCCGTTGTCAACTGAAAATAAATGAAAAAAGCACATTTAAATTCCCTGTATAATAATCTTGTCGGTTTAAGCTAATGGTATTTATATGCAATCATCATCATCATCGTCCCGCTCTGGTCCGCTACTGAATATGTGCCTCTCCAATAGCACGCCACTGGGCTCGATCTTCGGCTCTTCGTAAATATACCGCATACCATTATTAAATATAAACGATACACACGAAGCGTTAAATTGTATTATTAAATAAAAATAGTTCAACTTACCAACAGTCTTGGTGACCAATTTGACGCCACTGTCGTACTCCGCGCCAATGATCTCCACTTCCACGAAGGGGCTGGCGGTGCCACGGCCCGACTTGCACAGGTGTCTCGCGCCCACCACACGCAGCATCACGGTCACAGGGCGTATCTTCTTCTCCACTGTGCGTCTCTCGTACGGATTGTATCCATCATCAAACATGAAATCCGGCTTCAGAATAAAACCACAACCGCCGTTCTCCTTGAACTTGCCCATGTTGATTTGCATCGCTTTGTCCGGTGTCTGATAATTCAGCGCGACCATTTGCGAGCCCGCATTCCAGAACGGCACAGGATTGTAATTAGACGAGTCGATCCTTTGACCTTTCGGATAGATGCGACTGAGCTGAATGGTGTGGTATTTCATGAAGAAGACGGTCTCCTGCTGGCACATGAGACGTTCCGCTTTATTTTCGGGGAACGAGGACATTTCGTTGAATATGAACCCCTTATTACGCAGCCGCTCTTGATTGAAAGTGACTGAGCGGCAGTAGACAATGAGGTCGGACATTTCTTTAGCGATGCGCCAAGTTCGTTCCATTTTCCTGTGCTGCAGGGATCTGGCGCTGGCGCTGTGGGCGGCTTCCTTGATAGCCGACAGCCACTCCAGGGCGTCTTCGCGAGTCGGTGCCGCCATATCGAAGGGCGCGCACATAGACGGACTCTGGATACGTACGAGCCACCGAGGTGAGCCGCTTTCTTCTCCGACCACCAGTTCGACGACTGCTCCCAGAACGTCTACCACTCCCTTTTGCAAGGAACCCAAGGCGGCACTTTCGTTTTCCAAGCCCTGAAAGAAATAAATGGGTCTAAGTATAATAACTGGAGGAAATTAACATGATTTTATTAGCTAGCGACTAGCAACAACCAAAACTACTGTTTAAGATAAGTTATAGGTACTTTTGTGCGACAACAAAACAGCTTTTAACAATAGCAGACTGAGAGGATTAATAAAAATACAAATCTTTAAAAGATCAAAAACAGCAAGAATTACAAATGAGCACAGTCGCACATTTTCATTGCTTCTCTTCATTATAAAATTACAAAGGATTTTTTCAATGTTATGCATAACATAAGGCCTGCATATTCCCGAAGGAATTTGCAGAGGAGTGTCCTACACTCCCACAATTGACCTGTGATGTTGTATGTTCCAACCACGAAGTAGAAGGTAAGATGGTTTGACATTATAAATATAAAACACAACCGTACAGCGATGCCGGGCAAGTGCTGCACTTCGATCTCCTGCACGTAGTTCGCTGGGAACCAGTGGTGTCGCTTGCCGCCGTAGTCGCCGCGCCACCAGCCCTCGTCGGGTTTGTCTACGTTGGTGATGATGGCGTGCTTGCAGAACGACAGCTCGTCCTCCTGTCGGGCGCGGTAGTCGTACAGCGCTTTCACCGTCACCTGTTGACAACACACCATACCTTAGTCTCTTTGTATTATATACATCTGTAAAAAACCAGGCAAGAAAGTATTACCTAGATTATCACGTAAAATAAAATGGTTATCATTTAGTAAGTTACATACAATGGAATGATTAAAAATATTTTACATGAAATTTTACCACTATTTACCAAAGGTAATAAATACTCGGTATTTCACATTAACGATTATGATTTTTACCGTTCCGCTAATGTATAACTACATATGCTCTCTTACATTAACATTGCTCGAGGCCACAGTTTAAATTAATACTTACTACATGCGGATTGATTTCATGTTTCATAGAAAATATTATGGCAAACTGTAATGTGCGTAGGTTTCAAAGTTGTTTTGCATTTTCGTTATAGCGAGAATAAACGTTATATGAAACACTAGCTTTTAACCGCGACTTCGTCTGAGGAGATTAGGAATGTCGGCCGATTCAATTATACAATTTTTTTTTAACTTTATAAGTTCACTTTATTGGATATACATTTTATAAGTTGATCCACTATTACTCGTAAATTTGCAGTCTACTACGCTGTGATAATAATTTTTCTGTTAATTATATCACAAATCGAAGGAGTTCCTTTTGATTTTTCTAGAAGAGTTTTCCATTTAATTTTGTTATATTTAGTGATTGTTTTTAACACATCCAGAAACAAAAGTTTAGCTGGCGGGGGGCTTAATATTGCACAAACGGAATCCTTAACCGGAAAGATGTTTTAACAAACCTATAATATTTTTAAAGTCTTATCCAAAGACAGCCACATAATAGACGGAAGAAAAAAAATATATCCCCACTTCACGTATAGGGGAGGTACCCTAGAAAATAAATATTTCAAAGTATCAAAATTAAAAGTAACACAAAATATAATAGCAGAATAAAACAAAACAAAACAAAATACTTAACTATTACCTAACCGAGGAATTTAAAAAAACATCTAACTGAACTACTACCCAAATAAGTGAAGAGAATCAAACAAAAATATGGATTAATAACATATAGCAAATAACCACATAAACATTAGTAATATATCGAAAATGTACGAAAATTGACATAACCATCAACGTCGTCTGCCCTCACGTGTCTGCCCGTTCGAGTCGACCCTTCCAAAACTAAACCGCCCCCACACACCGCGCGATTCGTCCGCCGATCAGCGAGCACCCCGCACCCGCTTCTCGAAATAATAATATTATTATTTTAAACGATAATAATAATTGAAAACCTAACATCGCGCCTGCCATCCCTGCAGTGGTGGGGCGCGCTTTGCCACAACCAATTTTGACCAAGTGGAGGTTGGCAGGGTTCATAAGTCTTAAGGAACTTTATGGAAAACTTCAAAATGGGTAAGTTTTCAGAAGGGCTTTTCCTTGACTATTGTCATATCATGAACCTATCTCAGTCCACTTCTGGACCTAGACCTTTCCTAATACCTTGCTTAAAAACTCCCTCGAATTCTACTGATAATCTCCATGCTAGGCATATGAGGTAGATATTGCAGAATATAAATTTCCGCACATTCTACGAAGCTGCTCGTCGGCGACCAGAGCTTTTGACAGTGCCTAGGTAATTTGCGTTATAACACGAGAGCACCACAAGCGATTAAGGCTGGCTTAGGTTATAAAAATGAAATTTAAAAACCCTTATACCTTTGACTGTTGTAGCAAGTAGTATTTGGCACGTGCGAGGTACTGAACCTCAGCTACCCAGAATGAAAAACCCAAATGAAAAAACATTAGGTTATATTGTAACTTATCACGATCAAGAATGTCCGTGCTTTAAAAATGTTATACAAAAGAGTGGCAAATTAATTTTTTTATTGAATACCTTCGTACACCGTAAAACAGAAGCTTGTTGTCATTACAAGAGGGATCAAAAAAGACCACATTAACAATGAAGGATTGAAATTATAAGCAGGCGGTAAATTGGTGTGTTCGGTTGGAGCGGAGTTAAGCCTTTAGGAAAGCGTAACATAAAGTACATTATTACGTAAGAAAATAAATTATATTCTAAAAGCGCAACCGAACAACAACATCAGGTACTGTCTAACTGATGTTGTTGTTCGGTGTTGTTGTCTAAATGATGTTTAAAACAACAGTTTATTACATTTCATGTTTTCTACAAAATACATATATTACAATAACTTTTTGTGATGTGATGACTTTTGAATAACATTGGTGTAATTACGTAAGTGTCGAAAACAGTTTCCAAGGCATTGATATTCGTGAATTCGTTCAGACACATAGACAATGTCATAAATCGTGTATAATGGACTGTGTCCTGTATAATAAGGACACTGGTAGGGGTGACCGTTGCAATATTATTTGCATCACCGAATCTGCATGACCAGTCACATGTCGCAACACGCAGCTAAAATGTTCAACATCACATAACAGTTTTAAAAATTAAATGATACTAAAACTGACATTTTAATAGTTATCATGGACAAACGTTATTTCCGTACGAAGCCAACTAGCGCAATAACATCAAATGTATTTGAAAAACCTCATTATGAATAAGGTTCTCTTAATAAAGATATCGAAAATCAATCAATGCATTAATAATTGTATGTATTAGACAAGTTATTCGTGAACCAGAACCAAACGGCGAAATAATATAATAAATGACATTTGACAAGCGTCATTCTTGATTTAAGATCAATTCGGGTAATAACAATTATATTTGCCCGTATAATAAGGCCGTCTCTTCAAATAAACAAGACATTATTATCAATTACGAGATAATGAGTGATATTTACTTCAGAAATGACATCTACAGACTACATCCAGTTGACTTATAAGTTAAAATTTGGTATGAGGGTAATTTATTGTATAGATACATACGTAGGAAATAATCATAGATAATTTCCCTAATGGGTGGTAGAGAAAACAAAGTTATTATGGGACTTTCGAAAATTATGTTTGGAACTAAATTATGAATCAAAATTAATATTAGAAAGAATATGCTTTTTCTGTGTAACTAACTTATCAATATAGAGTCGAAACCATTGATGTTTCACCTATGATATTGGGACAGTAGGGTTTTTTTGTGGGCTAGGTAAGCAATCAGATAGGATTTTGGGAAATTCAAAGGATATTCGATAGAGATGAAAATTGTACATGGGTTGGGTATGAAACTTAAAACATTGGCAAAAACAATGGCTTTTGACTTGAAAAATTGTACTTAGTCTGAAATAAAAATTAAGAAACGGGTGTCAGCATTTATCAAAATTCAGCACTTAAGGGTGGAAATCAATAAGAACGGGGAATCGGTAGGACTAAGTATTGAATCTTTGTATCGTGAAAAAATCTTATATAAAACCAATTTACATATGTCGATGTGTACGTCACTAAACTCCGATTTTGACGAAGTTTTTTTACAATTAACATTCACAATTGGACCCAGTAAGTGGCGCTGCGATGGGGTTCTAAGAAATTTATTTTGATATTTTTTGATGAGCATTTTAATGATTTTCCGCATATCAAAAACCACATACATACAAAAAAGCATAAATAACAAAATAGTTTCTTGTGACCATCACAGCTAGGATTTTGTAATTGAGGTTATTTTGAATAAGGAAAGAAACCTAATAGAACAAATTTTTGCTGATCTCCCTTAAAGCAAACAAGCCAATATTTAGGCAGAACAATGTCCGCCATTTTTACGAGCTTGATAATAACTTTAGAATTATGTTATTGAACAACTTTACTTCGTGGGCACTCTTAGGTACCTTAACATAAACGTAACATCACGCCTGTAAGTAGACAAGGGAGTACGGATACTCCCACGTTTCACCAGTTACATTTACGTTCCACCCTTGAATATATTTTGAGCTTATTACCATACCAAGCACAGACCACGACTCCGAGCCACTAGTAGAAAATATAAGTTAGAAAAATCCTAAGATAACCAGCTCGGGAACGGAACCTAGGACCCCTTGATCAGCAGTCACGCTTGCAACCAGTTGACCAAAGATACAGCAACATTTTTGTTCATACTAATAACCGCATTTACATGTGTGAAGGGCCCAATGATGGTCGGGTGTTTTTGAAGACGTACTGGTGAATCGCGGTGTTACAAAAGTTCACGGTAGCCTAAGCGTCGATAGAAATTATCCAAAAATTTCTCTAACAGATTTTTTAAAAATCCTTATTGTTAAATCGTTTGCGTAATAATTAAAAAAGAAAAAATATGTTGTTGTTCCTTGTTGGTCGAGTGGTTGCAAGCGCGACTGCCAATCGGAAGGTCCTGGGTTCAAATCCTGGGTCGGGTACTATTAGATTTTTCTAATTTAGAATTTCTAGTAGGAACTCGGAATCTAGAATTGTGCGCGGTGTATGACAATAGACTCACCGTCTGCGTGGG
>DWJK01002466.1:0-14595 GCA_018248815.1 Croniades pieria auraria
GTGTATATATATATATATATGTATATATATATATATATGAACACGATATATGTATATATATGAACACGATAGGTCCACTACCGCTAAATACATAGTATTGAGTGCGAACAATCTCTATCCTGTCCTGACAAGCCAAGGACAGGGCGCGACGGCGCTCATTAGGGGAGTCCTATGTCCAGCAGAAGACTGAGATAGGCTAATGATGATGATGATAATGATAATGAATCTCTTTTCCTATAGATCTGACGTGCTTCTTTCACATTCATTACTTTCAGACACGCACGTTTTAGAAACTTGTCTCCTACGAGTACATCTTCCAGTATTTAACCTATCTGGTAAAGATATGTAGATGAGTTATGGCACTTGCATTCATCAACTTATTAGTATTATATATCTATTTGTCAGTCTCTCATTTTTCCTTCTAAATTTCATTTGCCATTTTGGCATTCTTTATGTTTCATTATCTAATGTAAACTTAAACAAAAATCCCCAAGTGTCAATAAACTTGGAAATGGCACCCAACATTGATGAGGTGTGAAGTATATTTAGCGCAGTCTAGTTAATAACGTGTACAGGATGTTAACGCTCACCGCAGAACTTAAGTACTAAAAGATTGCCCTTAATGTCCGGAATAATAAACATTGAGGTGAGCAAAAAGGAATACACACAGCCGCAACAATTTCTCTTGTGGACATTTTGCTTGCCTTTATTGGTTATATTTATCAATGCGAGCGAGCGCCGGTAAATAAATAGCTCCCTTGTTCCTAGTGAATCTCTTTTTCTCTGTAACATCTTTTGTAAAGTACAGATATAAATGTCGGATCTTATTGTTACACTAACTCATTCTCCAGCTTGGTTTTTTTATCAAAAGAAATAAGCGCATACGAATACAGGTTTTACAATAGATTTCTTACTGCATGCCCATTACGACAAAACAAATTAAAACTGTTGGAAAAATATCAAGCTTTTGGGTATAGCAGAAAGAATATACTAGTTTATTTACATGTATTTCTTAATATTGCATACTAGTCTTGCCACCCTGGCTTGCTTAATCGAGGATTTCATAGAAAGGAAAAATGTTATGTAATCGAGGCTAAGATCTGTACGCACAGCTACAGAATATATTACTAAGGGTAATACGTATTACACTTTTGGCGAACCTTTAACGCCCCGTTCGTGTATATTGCACGAGGCGTCGTCTACAAGACACTGTCGGAAATGGGCGTAGCGCGGCAAGATTTAAACGATTACCCTACATACGTAAACGATAAGCTTGCGAACCGAGTATTCAATTGCAAGTGTAATCAGGTTCTCTATTCAGTTGTGTCATGTCCTACATTCCGTGCTGTGGAATATTGTTGCGAGCTGACGTCCGTTAAGCTCTGGCCATTATAACTGATGAAATTTAGGGCTGTTTTAAACAAATACTATACGTAACGAAAAAAAAACGTATAACGCCTGTAATCCCGTAGGGGTAGGCAGAGGAGTGCAGTACACTCCCACGTTTCATCAGTTATGTTTACGTCTTATGGAATATGTGGTGAGCCTATTGCTATCTACCGACCATAACTCCTAATATTATACGACTTCTGCAATACGGCGACAGTTTTGAGAGGTGGCGGCGTTGACACTTTCACTACCTTGAAGCGCATAAGGGAACAAATACAATAACCACGTGAGACTTGAGCTTATAAAGTGCACGTAATTATGTAGCCTGTAATGAATCAAATGATTTTAATTTGCATTTGTTTAACGCTGTTTAAAAGAATTCGCGATAATGAGATCTCTGTATTTTATATACTAAAAACGACATTGTGAGCTCTAACGGCTAAGGACATGCGCGCTTTTAAATACCTGGAAGGCTCTAACAAGTCCCAAACAATAGAATGGCCAAAATTGAATCGCCATGTACTCAACGGTAATAGGTAATTGCAATGCTTGAACTCAACTCATCGCCATCCATCGCCATCGCCATACAGATATGCTGAAAAACAGATTTATAAACTTTTATACTTATATTCTTACTTTCATAACATACTTTTATTACTAAAACATTCTGCTCGTATCAATAAATCCATTCTTCAGAATTCGATTTAACAGGAATTAAGGTGATAACACACATATTAAATTAATGTAATCTGCGTAAAACTGCATATATACACGATGCTACTCCTAAAGTGCGGGTCTCAATACTTACCTACTCGTATTATATTCTATTACGAACCGCTTCAAGGTAAAATAAAGCAGGCTCAAGTATACTTCCGAAGTTGAAGAAGTTTTAAGCGCCTATTATCTTAGTGGACAGGGCATGCCTTTGTAATACATTTTGGTGAAAACGTTGTTAAAAGAGAGAAAAGCCAGTAAATAGTAGTATTCCGAGTTGTGTGATACAGGATACATAATTAATGACATATTTACATGAACAAAACCGTTCCATAAATATATAGTCCTATATTTAAAATGTAAATTTATGTAATGCTGCTAAAGAACTTTATTTTGCCATGTATAAACCAACATTCCCGAATGTATCAAATTTTGAAACATGTGTGAGTACCACTACGTCGTGTACGTACTGCAGTTCTAATAAATTATAGTTTACAAAACTCAAAACCACGCTTTTACAGTTAATCAAAATGTTAAAAATAATATTGAGTTAGTCAAAATGTTAAAAATAATATCAAAATGTTAAAAATTATATTGAGATAAGAATAAAATGATTGACGAAATTGATAGCGTGGTTTTTTGTTTTTTAAACTATAATTTATATTTTACCCTTCAATTTTTTTTTTTTCAACATTGTCATCGATTCTTGACAATTGTTCAAAGTTTTGAATTAAACTGAGCGTTCAAAGTGGGTAAAAATGGTGTCCAAAGATTCCGTTACATAACCAGATACATACATACATACAGGTCAAGCTAATATAAGCGTGGTAAAAACAAATGACGTGCTTATTCGGGTACTTATAAAAATAAATTTAAGAAAAGAGATACGAAAAAAAAATTACATAGCACCTCTCACGATGACTTTACACAATGCAAGTAGGGTAATACAAAATGAACATGAGAGCGTTTGTTTGCTGGTCGCAATTACTGCAGTTTCCTTGCAGCCATACGTCCACGCCAGCGACGCGGAAGAACGGGAGAGCTCACAAGCTTTATTTTTTATTTACGTCTTCTATAGTTTAACAGACCTTTTTAAATTTAACCAGTTCGCTGGCGTTTTGTTTTGGCCTACTTTACCTTTATCTCATACAAGGCTTTCTATAGAGTGTTCCTTACAAACCAAATAGTTGTGCCTGATTGATCTCCGATGCTTATAATTAGATCCAGTTACTATATGAACCTTATACGTTCACGTGTAAAAGTCTTCAAGTTGATTATGCTCATACAACCAGATTGATTCTTTCTGTAATATTAATTTCCTTAAGGAAGCGAAATAATTTATTTATTTCGTCGATTTTCAACAAGGCAAACTGCTACAAAGGTCGATGGGCTGACCGTTGTTTCACCAATCAGCTGCAGTTGAACTCAAAGATAATTTTAAATTAACAGTTTTTTTTTCAATCTAAATATTTTTCATAAACAAATCACATCCAAAAGTATTATTGTTTGATTTCATTGCTCGGTGCATGCATTAACTAAGAGGTTTTTAAACGCAAATATAAATTGGAATCATGAGGTCGGAATAGAGTGACGTTGGAAAATATGTACGCGTCTTACGTAAGAATGTAACGGTATAACACAGAACCCCAATGACTGCAAACTGGTTACCTGCGGTTTACGTAGAACGACCAGAAACATGAAAATTTAATATACATATTTCCTTGTCTATGAACCTTTTTAATTGTGTTACTTCGTTATTAAGTACGACCTTTGTTTATTTAGACCTCCTGTTAGAAAAGATAATGTTAATATAATATTATCTAAGACAATGTTAACATAATATCCAAGCTATGTGACATAAAATATCATTGTTACTTACAGCCATTTTTGTTCTAGCCTCGAAAGGTGAATAATATTCTAAAATAATGCAACTTAAGTTCACAAAATTGAGATCGATCGTTTTGCCTACATAGAAACTATTAAGGATCAAAGCATATAATTTTGGAAGCAATTTACTGTGCTATTTTTCTAAAGAAAATGAAACGCTCATGTCATACCTAAGTAGTTACGAATATCCTAGATACAAGCATATTACGTGTGTATACTCGTGTATGTAGGGGTGTCGTGGTGATTTATTGGGCCTATATATTTTCCGCGTAACAACAAAGAGGCCCTATTTTGATTCATGAACGTCAAAAATATTGCCAGATAAAAAATAAACGGACTAGTATAAATTACGTTAATTAAAACTCCCATTATTATGATACCCTGTAAAATCATTTTTTCACGAAAAAAAAACCAGGAAATTTATAACAGAATTTATGATTTTTTTTTCTGCAAACCCTGAACGTCAATCATAGTAACATGCATATGCCAGAAATAAAAGTATACGTCACCAAACACACCACCGCCATCTTGCGTTTCACTACTAAACTCACGTTATGTTCAAAACATATAACTGCGATAACACATGGCCAACTCGTTTGATATTTAAAAGTTTGTGTTAAAATTGAACATATTGTTAACGCAGTAAATTCACTAAAATAATTCATCATCATTATCATCTCACGGACACGGATCTCCTCTTAAAATGAGAAGGTTAGGGCTGTAGCTGGCTAACGTGCATGTCTACCAATTGACAATTGGCCAGCGTGGCAGACTACTACAATATAATAGTATTATTCCATATTATGGAATACAATAAATAGTAAAACAATAAAATTTCATAAAACAGTAATTATTAAGTTTTATGCCCAACTTTTCAACCCTAATTATATTTATGCTTTTTATTTGCTTTAAAGTTGGAAAATGAACTTTTGAGATTTTGGATAAGGGGTTAGCTTAGAACCCGCTGAGAGTACCTAACGTGCGTTCGGAGCTTACCGCAGACGAAGCTTATTTTGTTAAACAAAAAAGTTTGACTAACAACAGTGTGTGCCGGCGGCTCCGGGGACGCGCCCACAACAAATTACTGGCAAACGACTTCCAAATAAATTAACTCTCAACTTTCAAGCATTTTACTTTCTTTTTGTGGGATGAGAAATAATTTCCTTTGTGTTTTTTTAGGCTTTAATATGCTTACTGTATAATTCATTCTCCAAAATAGATAGGTACAGGTGAATTTCTTCAAAGGACATACATTTTTAAACGATCTATTCAAATGTTAAACACAAATCATGTGTATTTCTATTAAGAATATTATATGAACCACTCGAACTCGTATTATATTCTAAATTATTGCATATGTGATACGTCTAATATCGACTATAATATTAGACAATAAGTGATGTGAACATTTCACAAATACATTTTTTTTAATTATACCTAAATATTTTATAGAAAATAACAATTTTATTATTACCATACATAATATTTAGCAACGTTGGTATTTTACGTGAAACTGTCAAAAATCTAAGGCTGCGACTTTTTATAAGAATTTGTCAGAAATCAGCTATTCACATGAGAAATATTATAATGAACAGCAAGTCCTAACGCTCCGCGCTAAGCGCACAGAAAGTTCTAAATCAATAGACTTTAATGAATAGTCACATCCTTCACTGGTACACACTCGCATCAATCTTCGCTGAGCTATTAATTAATTAGTATTAGCGGCGAGAACCTATGTCTTGTTTCCTACGTAATTTATGTTGGGAGGTATCGTTAGAAGCGGCTCCCGAGGCCTTTATCTAATAGAACCCTCCTTGCCTGAACGTAATTACTTTACAATCAGTTAACAGTCGTCTGAAATCACAAAACTATATTTCAATCGCAATAACGACAGGTCTAAGAAAATTATTGGCAGTAAAGATGGCAGATTTTTGTTTATTCGTTCAGTTGTTATCACTATTGTTCATCCTGTTGTATCTCCAGGTTTTGTTACGAAGATCGCTGACTCCACCGGCACCTGTAACAGTTGTTCTTCACCATAAAAGTGCAACTAGGAAATTGTGCAATATTGATTGACGTCGATCGCGATGTCTTCATGCGACCGTTAAAAAAAATCATTCATTCTTTATCCGACATCGACAGGAATTAGACTAGGCCTAATTATAAGTTTTACATTGTAATATTTGTTAATTAAATTAGTTATAGTAAAATTTGTTATTTTTTTGGGACCTCTGAGCGCAGTAATCGTAATTCGGTTGGTGGATGTTATTTTACTTTTACATAAACATGTTAATATTTTACAATGCTGTAGGATCAGTTTGAAGTCACAAAACATGTTAGTACTATGATATAAAGCGACAATGGTATATTAGTATTTATTTCCTCCAGAATTGTTAGTTCTCTCAGTGAGCTAAATGTGATATTTAGTAAAAGATTGATAGACATTTAGCATAGGCAGAGACGCACAGAAACGAGATATTTGCGATACTTCATTTCATATATCATTGCATATGTACATGTGAATTGACCTATAGATTGATATTTTATAAGTGTAATTCGGCTATTTTTGGGTTAACTCCGGTTAAAACCGTGTTGGGTTCAGGTACTTTCTTCATAACTTTTGGAAATCTTGGAACCTTTGAAATCTGCTCTCAACTTTCAACTGTTTGTTAACCTTAAGTGATAACGTGTTGCATTTTAACTTTAAGTATTTTAACTTCTTTCTTAGCAACCACCCATTAACTTCCCTTTCATAAGTAGCTGTCCCATGCCTGCCTGAGGCCTCAAGCGACAAGATCGAACTCCTTCTCGCCATTGTAATATATCAAATAGGATCGAACCCATACCGTGCACATGAAAACACGGAACCGCGCCTGAAAATATTCCATCAGCGTACATCAAAGGGATTTGACAGATCTTTTGTAATATGCCTACGGGTCAGGGGTACGAGTGCCCTCATTGTACAGAAAGCCCTTTAGTTTGTTCTGTGATACCCACGTGTTACCCGACTTTTATTCCGCAGCACAGAAATGAGTTGCGGAATAATGAAGATCCCCACAGCGAATTAAAATTGAATGAATTTTACACTCTGTCACAACGGATCACTTGTGTTTCCGAGAAAGATTGCAGCGTGTATCATTTTATGATAATGAAAATTGCTGGTGAAAGTAGTACTTTTTATAGCGGAAGTTCTTTACGTTTTGTACAATAGGTATGATAAATGAATGCATTGTGCTCTGCATTAAACTTGTGGTAAATTCATTAAAATGTACGTTTATACTTATTTTAACATTTTGTTTATTTACTACACGGAATATTTTTAAGAATTTATAAAACGGGTGGATTACATTTTTTAAATAAAAATCGTAACGTATTATTGTCCATTACATACCTATATGTACATATGTCTATATTAGTTTTATACCTCAGATATTAATTTATTTGTAAATATTCCTTAAGCTTCGTAATCTAGGTGAACTATGGCCCAAAATAAATTTATTTATCTGTAAATGTGAGAACAATGATCGTTGAGAGTTTTAATTGTTGAATTGTTGCATAAATATATTTAATTATTTAGTATAATAATTCATAAAATATTATAAGTACCTGTTATTCACTTTTATTGTTTGTTGAAACTAACATTCTATAAATAAGAGACAGAAAAAGATTCTCTAGAAACATGGGAACGATTTATTTCCGGCGCTCGCTCGCATTGATAAATAAAACTAATAAAGAGAAACAAAATGTCCGCAAGAAAAATTGTGTCGACCCTATAGGTGTATACCTATAAGTGTATACCTGTTCTTTTACACTGTTATTTTAAGTTATGGCACCTATTACTTTGGCTTTATTCAACTGATTCTCCCGATATATCACTTTCAGCACGTATTGTATATACACTATTTGACGTACAAATTTATTCAGGCCATGTTTTATGACCGCCATAAAACTGCTCAGAAGAGAACTTAAGAGCCATGGTGCTTAAGAGAAAAAATTGCCATTCCTGTGAGGTTACACTGAAGCGCTTCGTAGTATTAGTATTTAAAAACATGTTAATTATTCATGAATAATGCGACACGTGTCCCGCGGGCTGCGCTCCAGGCGGGGAGCGTCGCGATGCCACGTGGCCGCTGTTCTTGAATATTTAGGTTCTCCCCTGGAGGGTGTGCCTCCATTCCCGTTACTATCGCATATCACTCATGGCACGTATTCCTTATGTGTCAAGCAATGCACAAGTTCTCTCTCCGTTGAACCCGGCAGCCTCCCTAGAAAATAAACGAAAAACGTAAGGCAAGAACGAACCGGAAATTAAATAGAGAACGTTCTAAAATCATAATTCTGTACGGATACAGAACAAATAAAAGGAACAGTTAAGGTTTGTTCCAAATGAAAACATTCGCCCTTAGTTCATATCCTGTTACTTCTGAAGGCCTCGACGGAACTCTGAAAATTGCTCATTATTTACGCAAAGTTGTCGCTATCATTGAATTTAAGTAAGTACCAAGTTTGTTTTCTTGTTTATCTATATTAGCATTTCAACTTAAATGGCTCAAAGGAAGTCATTAGCCAGTCATTTCACACAAGATAAATCGTTATACTGTTTTGCCGAGCGTTTCAAACAAATTGTTATGCTTATGTTCTATGTATACCGACCGGTACATATAAATGTTTGTTTGTTTATCCATTTTTTAATAGGCTGTCCCACAATTGTTACTGAACTGTTCTACTACTTACAATGTATCTACGCTAAGATTTTGTTGGCATTTACGATTTTACATAGTGTCGTCAACACTCATTATATCACCGACAGGTAGGACGTTACATGTTAGAGATAATTTTGAAAAAAATTTTTAAAAGAGTACTTCTGTTTGGTGTGGTTTCTCCCGTGTTTTCTTATCTCAATATATTAACTTGTTAAAGTTAATATATTGAGATACCTGTGTTAACGCAGGTATTTCTGCATAACAGTACATCCTAAAACCTACTGTGAAAGTAGATACGATCCTTACAAATACGTATTGTAAATTGGTGACATTATTAAGAAACAAAGAGATGCGCTGGAAATTCTTTAGTCAATGACAGACAACGTTTTATTTGAACATTGCAAAAATATTTCTCTGGCTATATCCGATATATTAGCTGTATGAACACATACGCACATATTTTTCACATAGAAACATCAAATGAAGAAATGTAGCTTTCATCTGTTACATTCCACCCGGAAGTAACGAATCACAGATCGTATCATATGTTAAGGATGCAAGTAATAAAAAACCTTGGAGCTTCGCGGCCCTTATGAATGAAATTTGTATACGGAGCAGACCCGGCCACCGTTATTATTACTTGAGGTGAAAAATACTAGGATACGAACTCGGAAAATACTGCGAATTACGTTTATTTAACCTCAATGTTAACTGTATAACAATATGGGTAGTAGCACAATATTCTCGCTCAAAGAAAAGAATAACAGCACCGTCGCCTAATTGGCAAAGCTATTGAATAGATGGCAGAACTACTGCCGCACAAAAAGGTGTTGACATATGTTACCGTTTTATTTAAAACATTTGATTTTGTTTGGTTTTTTTAAATTCTGTTATGCAGTTAAATTACTAAGTTCGATGTCATCATAGTAAAAGGTCCCAACTTGTGTATCTAAAATTCCTTTACAAAAAATTATAAACTCTTCAATATAATTTTCATCGAACTTGTAATCGCATCGAAAATAAAAATCATAGTTGTCATTATGACCGTAAGACAAGTGCCGTCCTGTGCACTAACCGTCCAGTATAACATTTGTTTCTTCAATGTAGGACGTCTTTAATTGTAACTGCAGCAGACTATTCTCAATGTCTCTTTCCCTCTCATTATATGAGCACCAGTGTGCCGTCAATTCATCGCCGTAAATAAATAAATAATTTTTAACTCATTAACTTGAAACGCATAAATTTGTTGTCTGAATAAATGGAGCTCAAATCTGACATAATAATTTTAAGTGGTTCCAATCAAATTAGTTAAATGTAGCTGCAAATTGGCGAGTTCCAGTCGAGCGGTATTGAGCGATGACCAGGACCCGGATATTGATGGGCAGTCGCGTCGCTCCGGTGACGACTCAATTTATCAAAACCTAATACCGTGAAAGAACATCTAGAGAACATCTAATTGGAAAATTCCCGCCACCGAATAAAGAATAAGATCAATCCAAGATAACGTTAGCACATACTTGCATTTTTGTTTCCTGTTTTATAGAGTGACATATTTAATGTGTTTTGCGTTGAATAAAACGTGGCATCTAATAGAATAATATAGAGCCGTCTAAGAGTAGCCGAAATAAGAATAAACGTTTAATTAACTCATGTAGGAGCTAAGATAAGAGGTCACGTTCGCACGTCTGTCGTAATTCTGCGCCTCTTACACTTTATTGCGCGCCATTACCTGGGATTAAGTCAACGCATCGCGGCTTCTGTTTCATGTCGCCAGCCCTAACGCTAATGTCTCCCCCGCTTATAAATACACATTCAAGGTGGTTTTAAAATATAGGTCTTCGCCTACACAACCTTAACTCTATTTTAACCTTAAGCCTTTACAAAGACGGCCCTGCTCGACGGTTGTACTAACAGAATCCATTACCATCTAATTAGAGCGTTACAAGACTTGATGAAAGACGCACCAGGATCTTCTGGTACTAAAACCCTTCGCATAAAGGTGTACCTTTGCCGTATTTAAATAAAAACTTCCTGAAATTCTCCGTCGTCTGAGGAAAGTCTCAGGTATGAAATATTTAAACTTGACATCTGTGCCTTAGGAGCTTTACCGAGTAACAACAGGAGTTAAACCTAAAAGGCCTCGTGTTTGTTGTAAGTTATGTTTCTTTTGAACACGTTAGATATATAACATTAGGAAATTATTAATATTATATGTTCTAAAAATAACAATTGTTAAATGAAAAAGCTAGTGGTACTACTGATATCAAGCATTTATTGTAGTAATTCTATCTTGTCAGGGATATATTAATGTGAACGTTCATACATTACATAAATATATAAATAAAGTATCATCAGCAACTCATTCATTCTCCGTCTGTTGGACGTAGGTCTTGTCCCCAAATGACCTAATAAGAATGCTTAAGGCCGTCTGGCGCGCTGGCGAAGTGCGTATTAGCAGATTCCACTCTTACGAAACATCATGGAAATGCCTGGGCTTTGAAGGTTTTTTCGCGATGTCATTCTTTACATTTAAAGGAGTTTTAATTCATGCCTGCGGCATCTGATCCGGATAAGTCTTTATATTTAACATTTTATCGTTCCATTTGTACAAAAACTGTAGTTATTCGTAATATTTATAGTAATTCCTCGGTAGCATTTGGATTTATTTATTTTTATTTTCTAATGAACGTATAAGCCATTTAGTTTAATCACTTAGTCTGACCTCAAAGTTTTTAATTATTTGTATACGTTCTATATGTGGCAGTGGGCTGGTCACACCTGTCGCAGAACCGATAGCCGCTAGAGCAGACGTGTTCTGGAGTGGAGACCGCGACTTGGCAAACGTAGCGTGGGACTCCCTCCAGCTAGGTGAAGTGACGATATACACAAATTGGCTGGCAGTGGTTGGATGCAAAGAGCAGAAGATCGAGCTTAGTGGCGTGCTATTGGAGAGGCCTATGTCCAGCAGTGGACGGGAGCAGGCTGATGATGATGATGATGCTCTATGCCTAATCCGTAAGGACCTTGGCGTGAAGATGTACATATTTTTGTATTTACAATCATTTGATATTATTGAACGATTAGGAAATGACTTGTATACTTAATGTAGTAACCTTAATAATCTTGAGCAATGCGTACTGTCCTACAGATATACAAATAGAAATATTACTGGTTCACTTGCATCTTCATAGGTTTGTTTCGTGGATTATAAGTACTGGTCATCATCACCATCAGCCTGGTTAACGTTACAAGCACTGGTTAACACTCGTAAATGCCGTGTACAGGGAGTATATTACAGGTATTGATAACGAGCCGTCCAATCGAAGCGTCCAATCACCGTTACAAGCGAATAAACCTAAAAGATCCGTTCCAAGGTAAAATTACTTAATAAGGCTACATTAAAACTTTGATATTCATCAAATCGTGCTATATGACTTAGTTTTCGTAATATACTCGTAAATATGTATGCGCGCGGCGGGTACTTTTTTGGAACATGTTTCACATGTAATCATTTTTTCTAATACTTTGCAATTATTCGTTTTCTTTGTTTTTATAATGCTATAAAAAGTAATAATAACTGCCTCGTTGGTCGAGTGGTCGCAAGCGCGACTTCCAATCGGAGGTACTGGGTTAAAATCCCTGGTCGGATACTATTGGGTTTTTCTGATTTAGAATTTGCAGTAGTGTCTTGTAGTCTGCATATGTGCCCGGTGTATGGTAATAGGCTTATCTGGTCCATGGGACGTAAAAGTAACTGGTGAAACGTGGGAGTGTGCCACAATCCCCTGCCTACCCCTTCGTGGATTACAGGCGTGATGTTACGTTACAGAGGAATAATATGAGAATTATTTTATTTAATACTCAATTCACGCGTACTTGTTGTTCGGCAAATAATTATTAAAAAGAATATTAAGTGAAACGTTAGAAAAAAATCATAACGGAAAAGTGATCGAAAGGAACGACCCGTGGTGAAAAGTGAACAAAACATTAAATATTGTAGTCGTTATTGATTGAAATAAATTACTTGTATTGAACCAAAGGAGGCGTTTAATTTTATCACAAATCATTTCACAACGGACTTTGCTCAATTATATCCGCGGTTAAACAATTCTGACGGTCGTTTTGGCGCGTGGGGCATATGTCTACCGTACAAAATGTTTCCGGTTCTGGCCGGAAAGACATTACAATGAAAAATTTTGATATATTTTAAATACATGGATATAGTAGCTTTTGTGAATTTGGGCGTATTTTTGGCGTGTATACGCGCCTTATTGTAGCGACTTAATTGAGATGTATCGATCGTGAGGTCCTGGGTTCAAATCCCGGGTCGAGTACTATTGGAATTTTCTAATTTAGAATTTCTAGTAGTGACTCGGAGTCTGGAGTTGTGCCCGGAGTATGGCAATAGGCTTATCACCTATTCCATGGGACTTAAACGTAATTGGTGTATCGTGGGAGTGTACTATACACCTCTGCCTGCCCCTTCGGGGATTACAGGCGTGATGTTACGTTTTTTTTAAATTGAGATGTCGTGTATGTGTTGTAAGCTTAGGAGCACATACACAATTTTTTCTGTATTCCATTGCTCACCAACCCAATTTAATCCAGATGTCATTGGTTAGATTGAAAACTATTATTTTTTATTTTAAATTCCAAGTATTATTTGCCCTCCAGCTAAGTGGGGTGACGATATACGTAGTGTTTGGCAGCAGTTGGATGCGACGAGCTGAACATCGAGCCCAGTGGCGTGCTATTGGAGAAGCCTATGTCCAGCAGTGGACGCAAATAGGCTGATAATTAATGAACGAAAAAGAAATTTTCGAAGAACATTGTGCAAACGTCAATAACACTTGTATGACTGTTAGTACACGTATATCAATGTACAAATATATATATTTAAATTAGCCGTTATATAATAATCACTATCGAGCCATGTGTACCGACAGTAGCAGCATCAGTGGCCCGCGCCCGTTCCGCTGATGTGGAAAACCTGTTTACGGATAAACAAGGAAATTGTACTGAAAAGAAAGATTGAGAAGCCTCCGGTACAATACGACAAGATCTATCGGTCCGATAACTGCTTTTGTTTACGATTTTATGTTTCACAGATTTTGTATTTTCAGTTGCTTAGTTTCTCACATAAAGCGTAAGTTAATTGGAATTTTATAACTGAGTATTTAAGTTTAACAATAGAAAACTCATTAAATTCATTAAGTAATTTATAAATGAAATAATTAATAAATCGAATCCACGACCTCTTGACCAGCATTCGCCTTTTCAACCATTCGAAGATATGTGTAGATTAATAATAAGTTTTCAAAATTAACAGAGAAATACAAAAATGTTTTAATCTTGCGTGGAGCTGGATCTAGCAAAATACAGTTGGTCCAAAATGTCGTCAACGATTTTGACCAAAATCTTGTCTTGCATTATAAAGTTCGCTTGCATTTATTATGATTGCCAGTCTGAGCTTCAGTCAATATTAGTTAGCTGGCTAGATATTTACCTATCTGGACTGGCCACAACGGTTGTAAAACTTGGTGTGCTGATGGTTTCAGCAGGTTCTATTTGGATATTCTGAAAGCCAGGACCGTTAGCGTTCTGGAGTATAGCGCAGAAAATTATATTTTCTTATTAGTTACCTGATGTGTTGATTAAGTTCGGTTTCATTTGGAATGTGTCTGTTGATATGGCAAAAGCTAAATAAATCTATTGCATTTTCATGGCACAACCGGTGCTGGTGAGACTGGTGGACTGGTGATAACGACAATTATAGGAAAAGACGCATGATACTAACATTAAATAATAATAAATAAATAATCGATCCATTTATCATTCCACTGTTGGAATATGGGTCTCCTCTCATATTGAGAGGGCTAAGGCCATAGTCTGCCACGCTGGC
>DWJK01002467.1:0-14595 GCA_018248815.1 Croniades pieria auraria
ACCTGCACCCAGGACGACCTAATGACTGCCAGTGATGAGGCAGTCAGCGTGGCAAAATTCTGGGCTAAGAGCATTTAAGGACTTATCATAAAACGTGTTTGTCATCGACACGCTAAGAAGAAGAAGCACATTAAAAATGTATATTCCAATCGCAACTTAATTTCAGTATATAAAAGCTCTCGAAAGATACATAACATCGTTCCGTAATCGAGCTAAACATGTTATATTTGACATGCTGGAACTAATTAACGTAATTATCTTAAAAAACAGTGTCCGGCGAATTCTGGTGAGAACCTTACTTTGTCCAACAGATAAGGTTACTGAACATCGAGGTAATGCCGCCATTTTTTATGCACTTCCGTAAATGAATTATATGCTACACTTATTTTATAAATTTTTTTTTTTTTCAATTATTTGACCTACTTCGATTTTTTAACCCTGCTATTGTTCTATAGTTGGATATGTTCGTCCTCGCAAAATGAAAAGGATTAGAGCTATACTAAAGCATTGTTCCGTTAAATTAATGTCATTTTTAATAGAATGCGTATTAAATACGTACTTAAAAAAATTTTTTTTTTCTAGTCAATAAAAATAAATATCTTTTCCAAGTAAAATAGTCGATACTCAAAGATATTTTTTTGGCTAAATTAACCACTATTAATTAATTTTCACTGATTTAATCATTTTAATGAATTAGTGTTCGCATTGCGTACTCTCGCAATCCCCATTAATATTGCATATCGGAAAGTAAGTTTATATTTTTCGCTTTGATATTAAATATTGCTTAGCCAATTTAATAATATGAAATATTTGACATTCAGATATAGCTAGAATTTGAGGTCGCAAAACATATTTACGAAAGTGCGTTTTGAGTTTAAATATCACTTGCTAACGGTAAAGGAAAACATCGTGAGGAAACCAGTACACCTTATAATATGTAAATAAAAGTTGAAGAGAGAAGATCCATAGTCCAACAGTGGGATGACAAAAGGGTCGAGAAAAAAGAAGAAAGATATGACATCATTATTTTTCTTGAAATAAACGCTTGTAGGAGAATAATTTAAATTACTACTAAGAAGCGGTTGATAATTTTTGTAGGTCTTACTACTGAGCACAACTTACTTCGACAAATGCGGAAAGCCTTTAACATGGAATCGCACTGTTCTTAAGCAGGTTGGCGAAGATCCATATTTATTATTCACGACTAACATGAATGATAAATTAAATATACACGCTATGTTTGTTGACCAACACTTTACTAAACGTTCCGCTATATATTTCTCCATATAAATTTGCTTGCGAAAGAATGCTTGCTAAGTAATTATTGGATACGTTTCGTAATTTACTCAACTACCAGTGCGATGCACTCGCAATATAATAGCTTTTTGGTTTTTTTTCCAATCACACTTAATATGCCTCGTTGGCCGAGTGGTTAGATTTCTTGAACTCAGATTTTCTAGCACAAATGTTCAGTAATACCTCGTATTCTAATTTGTGACTGGTGTACGGCAATAGGCTCACCACCTATACCATACTGGGATGTAAACGTAACTGATTAAACCCGCGAAGGCACTACACTACTCTGCCTACCCCTTCGAGGATTCAGGTGTGATGTTACGTAAAAAAACCATGAAGCTTCAGGCTAGAACAAATAATTGTAAGATCTTATCTAACTTTCATTTTAGCATGATCAATTTACTTAGGTTCTTACTGCATATGCGGCAACGCTAATCAATGTTAATGATAACATCCAACTGAGTAAGTGTTAAAGTGTTAAAATTTGCAGAAAAACACAAACAAAAATGGACATTTTCATTAGACTTAATTCAATTGTTACCTTAGCTATATGTATCTTAATGATTTCACTATAATTCTATTTTTTTTCTAACGGTATTCGATATTCTTACTATTTAAGTTAAGAATAATTGTACTAATGCCTTGATAAGCTATAGGTATGTATCTTAATGATTTCACTATAATTCTATTTATTTTCCAACGATATTCATTATTATTACTATTTAAGTTAAGAGTAGTCGTAATAATGCCTTTATAAAAGTCATTATCAATGGAAAATTTTATCCAACTGTCATAAATCCTTCTTCTCTATATCTGGTAGCTTACTAATGTACTACCCTCATATTTCTGCCACTCTGATAGAACGTGAAATGGAACGCAGATATTTCCGATTTGCTGAATACGTTTTATAACTAGATGCTCATTGGCTGCATGTATCACAAAGAAATTGATGTTGGCAAAAGAAAATAGACACTCTCAAAGTTTCTTGCCACAGCCTAGTCTGTGTCCCACTTATCGTCAGGTGAGACAGAAAAAAACGCAACCAAAGTTATATATATCTAAAAATTAAGAAAGTTTTTAATGTCAACAATCATTCTACCTACCAGTCTATGTTAAAGATTCTATATATAGAGACAGTCGGTTTGTTCTATAGAGTCAATCCGTCTGTTCCGACTCTACATGGGAAATACCGCAGTCTGTACAAGGTAAAGGAAATACGTTTAAATATAATGCGTATACTATTTAAGATGCGCGCGTTACAATTGATTTTATTTTATTTTATTGCGTAGAATTGTATGTTGATGACGTCATATCCGGTCCATATACTTAAGCAGTCAGTAATATGATTGAATCCATGGCGCGCACCTCTTTACAAAAGTGCGTTTTAATTTTAAATGTCACTTGCTAACGGTGAAGGAAAAAACATCGTGAGGAAACCTGCACTCCTTTGAATTTATTTAAAAAAAAAAATTCTTAGGTGTGTGAAGTCTGCCAACCCGCACTTGGACAGCGTGGCAAACTATGGCCTTAACCCTCTCAATACGAGAGGAGACCCATGTTCCAACAGTGGAAGATAAATGGGTCGATCATCGATCATCGAATATGATTGAAATCTGTGTCCCTATACGTGTTATCTTGCTTAGGATCTGTCAACTGCCCTGGTGATCCAGCAGGGGCGCTGACAGCAGAGTCGTGTGCGTTCATTTCTCACAAAGGACTAATATTTATTATAATTTAATTGCATAAATACTAACACAGCACTGTAATTTAATAGCAAACCACTAGTGGTTTGAAATTCGACCTCTCACTTCGGGAGACCAGGTTCAAATCCTAGCGCGCACCTCTTAAAAATGTGCGTTTTAAGTTTTAATATCACTTGCTATTGGATTTGTGCCCGGTGCATGGAATAGGCTCACCTATTCCATAGCGGGACGTAAAAGTAACTGGTGAAACGTGGGAGTGTTCTACACTCCTCTGCCTACCTCTTCGGGGATAACAGGCGTGATGTTACGTTATATAATTTTATTTTCGAAAATCGTATTATTTCCTTTTTTTGCATTGTGCTAGAACGTCCAAATATTTCTATTTTTAAATTCCATTTATGAGTCCTTTTTATGTCCTTTCGTTTTGCAGATTATTATTGCTGCTAATCAATTCAATTAATATACACTTACACATACTATAATAGAAACTTGATACTACAATAACTATTGACCTTTATTTGTTAAACTGGAACATAATGCTATGTAGTATTTGAAGGCGCAGTGAAATATTTCAGAATTGGCCATCAGATACCTAAGGGTTGCAACTGTGTCTTCATAAAAATTCCGGCAACATATAAAATGATTACCTGTTACTTTTTTACAGAAATTACAGAAAATACTAATGTTTACATTCGTTTTCTGATTTCAACGTAGTGAAAAAAACGTGGTTGAATTGTTGAATATTGAAATAGTTAATTCGAAATATAAAAAATCTGAAGAAGTGGCTAAGGTTATTATCGATAATTGGTAATTATAAAAAATATGTATTATTTAAAAATCATATATGACTCACCTCGCGATTTTAATTTATGCAGGACAGAACAGAAAATGTAATTGCTATACAAATAAGCAGGTTCTTTATGTTTTTTCTTCGCGCCTTCACTATGTCACTATTTAATATTTTATCTAACTTGCTCGATAGCTCTAGATTCTTTCTTTTTAGCTAAGAAAATATTAACTAAGCAGTAAGCAATTTTTCACCGATAAGTAAAATCTAATCTTTCTCTCAGTTTATAAATTTGAATAAAAACAAAGTAGCAAATATATTATTAATTTCCCAGTAATAGTATAATAATTACACATTTTTTTGTAAAACATTAATTTGTGAACTTAGGCACTCTGTTATCTGTGTCGGTTGGTGTTGGCAACATTTATATTATAATGATGGACGTTCTTACGTTTTCAGTTTTCGGCGCTTTTATGTAGGATACAATTAAAATGTTTGTTTAGAAAAGAGATTTTTAATATTTTGGTGATATAGAAAATGGTAACGATTGTCGACGACTTAGATTCTTTAACATTGCAAGAGCAAATTTTCAAGGATGTCAAATACTACATCTCGGGTGATGTCTCTGAAAGGGTTTGTTTTTGTCGTTTTTCTTGTTTTTATTTTTATTAAACAAGGTGGTTAAACCGCAAACCTGTCTGTTGTTTTATTGTAATTACAGATTATGCTCCTGCTTCAGTCAGGCGGAGCGGAGAACACAAAGTATTTCTCTGACTATGTCACTCATCTAATTTGTGGAAAGAATGCCGCTGATACCGACCTCGACGATGCCCAGGATATCTATCAGATTCCCGCTGTAACGGAAAATTGGGTGCTAGCGTGCGTTCGGCTCAAGAGATTGGCGAGTCCTAAGCCTTACTTTCCCAACAAGAACAAAATATTCTCGAACATCGTCGCTTGCGTAGCAAGAATTAGTTCGTCGGATGTAAAGACGTTGTTCGCGCTCATAACATATCATGGTGGCAAGGTCAAGTTGAATTTAGACTCTCAGTGCACTCACCTCATTTGTGGTTCTGCTGTGGGCAAAAAATATAATACTGCATTGACTCTGTCTCCAAATAAGATTAAAATTGTGACTCCTGATTGGGTGCTAGAGAGCTTGCGAGCAAGAATTCAAGCAGTGGTAGAGGTATTTCATCCTAAGCTCTTGATAGTGCCGCAACCTATGCCCAAGTCAATGGATCGTATCAGTGCTATCACTGGGTTCGATTTTGAGGAGGGTATTGCTAAAAACGAAGTGCCAACTCAAAACATGACCGAAAGCAAGGATGATAGCACCCAAGCCCTCTTGGATAAATTGAAGCAAAGGATGCCTTGGAATCATCCACCATCTACTGCTAATTCATCAGTTGTAATCACATCTGGTGGTAACTCCATGGGATATACCACTGCTATGTCTACTTCTAGTATTATCAGTAAATCAATACCCCCTGGCATTGTTACACAAAATGTCCAAATACAAGGAATTCAGGCAAATAATCAACTGATGCAGAAATTTGGTCAGAACACTATAGCCTCACAAGGGAGCATCAACATCCAAGGTCAGCAGAATAATATGCAACAGCAACAACAACAGCAACAGCAGCAGCAGCAACAACAACAGCAACAACAACAACAATCCTACCAAACTCAACAAACCCAGCAACAACCACATGGACTGTCTGCAATTCAAATTCAGCAACAAAAGCTTTTGCAGCAACATCAGCTCAGGATGCAAATGTTGCAACAGAAAGCAATTGGCAATCAGCAGAACCAACAAGGATTTTCACAGCCTAATGTGTCTGTGTCACAAATGAATCAGATCTCCAGCCAGATCCAACAACACATTCAAAGTAACCAGCATCATATACAACAAAATCAAACTATTACTCAGAGCCCCACCACATCAATGAGCTCAGCACAGCAGCAAATTGAAAACATAAGCCAGATGTTGAGCCAGAGTGCTAATAACTTGCAGCAAGCACAAATGAATCAACAGAATTTAGTAATGAAACAAAGTCTTACACTCAGTCAACAGAGTGCAGTACAAAATATTGCACAGCAATTAGCACAGTCTACACAAAATTTACAACAGAGTCTACAAAACGCAAAGCTTAATCAGAATTTGGGGCAATCTCAGGTGTTAAGTCAGCAACAAATTCTGAACTCTGGTCAACAGTTGCCGTCACAGAATCAAGGTTTGATTCAGCAACACACTGTACAGTCCCTGACTAACCAACAACAAAATATAAATATGGGTGTTGTCAATCAACAGGGTCTGGTGTCATCTTCGCAAGGTCAGTCCAATCAGAATGTACAATTGAATCAACTTGTCGGTAACAGTACTCAACAATCTGTTATTGGACAACAGATACAAACAGTTCAACAGAACATTCAAAGTCAACAAAGTGGTAACATGCCCGTGCAAAATGCGTGGAGACAACAAAACATACAAATGGTACAGAATGTACAGGGGCAGCATCAGATAATAAGAAGTCCACTTGTACAGTCAAGAAATCAAAGTCAAGTTATTCTACAACAGCAAATAATGCAAACTCAACAACAGGCTCTAATAAGCAACCAACAACAACAACTAAGTCCCCAGCATACTATTCAACAGACACCGCAACAAATTTTGCAACAATCTCTTAATTCTCAAGGGCAGACAATAAGTCAAACACACCACCAAATATTAGTACAGAAACAGCAGTTGCTTAATGGATCTGGACAGCAACAGATAGGACCGACACCCCAACAAGTTTTAATAAATCAGCATACTGGGCAGCAACAGATCTTAGTACATGGGAACCAACAAGTAACATTACAGGGTGGTCAACAAATTGTTTCTCAAAGTCAGATAGTGCACCAAGGTGGGCAGATTGTCAATCAAGGTGGCCAGCAGATAATTACACAGGGTGGGCAACAAGTTCTCTCGCAAGGAGGTCAGCATGTAATTACACAGCAAGGGCAGCAACATCAAGTTGTAATAGCTCAGTCCTCCCAGCAGATTGTGTCTCAGTCTGGTCAGCAAATAATAGGGCAGACTGTGGGACAATCTCAGCAAGTGTTGTCACAGGTTCCTCAGTCACCACAGCCATCTCAGCTCTCAGGAAGTGGCATCCAACAGATCATCACTCATAGTGGAGGTCAACAGATTGTATCTCCTGGTGGGCAGCAAATAGTGCAAGGGGGACAGAATGTTGGCTGGCAACAACAACAATATCTGCAGCAAAGGCAGCAGATTGGACAACCAGGGACTGTTGGACCCAGGGTAAGAAAGTTTTCTTTTCATTATGTTTAGTTTAGGTCTCCAACATTATGTTCACTGTTAATTTTGAAATTGTTGCCTACTATAAATGACATCATCATCAGCCCGTCATCATCCACTGCTGGTCATAGGCCTCCAATAGTACAACACTGAGCTTGATCTTCAGCTTTTTGCATCCAACCACTTCCAGCCACTCAAATGACATTACATTTACCTACTTAGAATTAAGTAGATAGGAAGGATGTAATTTAAATAATAAATATTATGTTGAATAATGCAGTTTATATGTCATAAATTATTAATACATTAATGAATACACATTACACACATACATTTGGCTGCCTCGTTGGTTTAGTGGTTGCAAGTGTGACTGCAGATCGGGAGGTCCTGAGTTCAAATACCGGGGTTGGCTACAACTCAATGTTTCTAATTTAGAATTTCTAGTAGCGACTCTAAGTCTGGATCTGTGCCCGGCACCACCTATTTCTTGGGTCCTAAACGTTACTGGTGAAATGTGGGAGTGTGTACTACACTCCTCTGTCTACCCCTTCAGGGATTACAGGCGTGATGTTACGTTACGTTTTAAATTAATGAATTTATATTTGAATATTTCATACTTAATGTACAAATTGAAGAATTAATTAACATGTATCATCTTTCCATTTGATTTTTCAGGTATCATGGACAGCTGGTGGAGGTGGTCGTCAGCTTATCCACTTGGACGCGCAGACCCACGCGCAGCTGCAGCAAATGGACCCGCAGCAGCGTGCTATGTTTGTTGCACAGCTACAGAAGCGGCGTCAGCTGTCTATACAACGAGCATGTACTTTGGCTCAACAGCAGGTAACTATAGTTATTATTGATGGATAATACACATCACATCTAGATTGATTACTGTACTTAGACACTGATTTTATGTTAATGTGTGTCTAGAAATTTATTGTGATTAAACAAGCTTAGTCAGTCAAATAGTGTTTCTGATAAGAATTCCTAGCAGTATGAATTCGAAACTGTTTACGATAAGCTGAGGATAGGGTGCAATGGCACATTAGGGGAGGCCTATGTCCAACAGTGGATTGAGATAGGCTGATGTTGTTGTTGTGAAAATAGTCATTCAAGTTTATCAATCCAGCCCATTATTTTCTAGCAGTATGCTCATTATTTGTTTGTATTATGGCAAAATAAATCTGATGTTCCTCACACCAAATGTACACTGATTATTGTTATACTTCGGGAAGTCCCAATGACCACTCTTTCTTCTGCTGCTGGTAATATTGCAGTTCAGTTTAAAAAAAATTATAGGTAGATATAGTGATGAATTCGTTACTCTGGAGGGCAATGAATTTGTCACATTAGCACTATATTTCCTATTTACCACAGCTAAGTTCATATATTAATGTTGTATGACTGTTTATTGTTTCTTTAATAGACAAAAACACTAAAAGTTCAATTCAGTTCAGCTAGATATTAAAATGCCTTTTTATATTATTATATTATTGCTAATTAAAATTTAATTTAGTATATCAAATCGCCAATTTCAGCAGCCGGGTGTGGTATCTGGATCACCGGGAGCACAGTCCCCGGCGGGCGCTCCGCCAAGCGTCACATTCATTCGCAGCCCATTGCCACCTGGGCTCTCGCAGCAACAGCAGGTGTCTTTTTATATAGTTGTTAAAAGTAATGCTATGTCATAACCATGTACTATTGCTAAAATTATCTCTTAATTATGAGATACCTTGGTACCATTTATTAGTCATTGTCGAATAGCCATGAACAGAATTCTATACCACAAGGTAGACACATAAACTTATGACAAGAACAGTTCTAAGCCATTGCATTGAGGGAGCTGGTAAACTACGGAAGGTGTATATGAATAAACTATAAAAGGCTGGTTGATAAGAAAGACTGTATTTTCTGTAATATTTTCATCCTTCTGTTTGTTTTTAACCTTTCATTAAATCTTATTCAGTTATTAGTTCCCAGAATAAACTATCTTACATGAGAATTTCATAATTAATAGTTCATTATTAAAATATCCCAAATTTTGATTAACTCAGATTAATTTGTTGAATCATGTCTCTATTATTTAACTCTTCATTTTAATATTATTATCATATTGTGTTTATCAATTTGTCTGCACTTATATATAAAATGTGTGCAAAACATTTTCGGAAGGTACAATGGCTGCAACAGCAAGGTGCCCGCGCGGCGACCATCCCGGCCGCTGCACCCGCCCAGCCACCGCAGTCTCCCGGTGAGCCAGTTTCTTAGTCATATTATGTGCAGATTAACAATAAAAAGTCTACCACATAGCAAACAAGCATCCATTTCAATTGTAGGTTATCTTGGCATTATTGGGACAAAAATAAATCTAAATATTAATCTATGATGAAAACCATTTGTAGGGAATCCGGTATTCAAAGGGCCACATTAGGCCAGCTTATATGTTAGTGTACAAGACTCACAGATAATTTAATATATTATTATGTATACTGAATGCTATATGTGTTTCTTTTAACACTGATGTAATGCTCTTACACAGCATTTTTCTAAATTACTATTTAAACGTAATGGGGAAAGCTATTTTCATATGTCTCGGTTTCCTCAAATTTCTTTTTATCACCTTATTTTGAATGTGAACTGTTCTTGAATATTTAGTTTAACTAAGTCAATATTATGTGTCAATGTTCTCTGAAGTTACTAAGACTTCTGTTCAAGTGTGATCGTATATACTGCATTGTTCTGTTGCAATTTATTAATATTACAACATATTCATTTATTATAATAGGCATAGACAATACCATGGTAACCAAAAGGCTGATAAACTGCCATCTGGCTGATAAACTTTTCTTACATCCACAAATGAGTATAAATACTTATCAAATATATGTCCCATATGGGAATCAAACCCCCGATTGCGGTGAGGCCGTGACGGAAACTGCCTCGCTGCAATCATTGCATGATGAAGCACCTCATAGGTCAGAAACTAGTCAGGCCATCCCGAAAAACATGTGAGCTAAGCCTGTACATATATTATAATCATGATGACAATAACTATCTGTTCATTATATTTTTACTGTAAAATGCTGAACCAATTTTAATGAAAATAGGTCTAGAGATCGTTTTAGGAAAGTACACAGGTTACTAATATATAATATTTATTTATTCAGTGTCAAAAATTGTGGGAATTGTCAACACATATAGTATTTGGAAAACCTGAACACATGGTTACTGTCTTGCCATTTAATTACAGAAATTCATGCTTATTCACTGCTTGCAATCATAAAACACTGATGCCTTTTATCATACAATATTAAATGTTAATTTTTTTTCTTATGTTGTATATAACAATTTAAAATAAAATTATGGGAATAAGCTCACCACCTATTCCATGGGGCATAACATAACTGGTGAAACATGGGAGTGTATTACACTCCTCTGCCTACCTCTTCAGGGATTACAGGCGTGAAGTTACGTTAAATTAAAAGTGAAACTAACATTAGCATTTATGAGTAGTAATATGATGAGAGGGGTACCTCAAATGTGAGTATAATTTATATTATCACAATGTTTTTTGGTTTATCTCTAATTTCTCTGGAAGCTTGTCTCTTTATAATTAAAATATTTTTCTCTTGTTTTCTAGTCTTTTATCTATTTTAGATAATAAGGTGACTAACTCTTTACTTTTCTCTTTTTTATCTAATGTCTTATCTGTGTGGTGACTTCCATAGATCCCATACCCATATTAGAACGAAGACAAAAACAAATCATTTTCATTTATCAGTCATAGAATTGGGATGCTATAAAGTTTATTGTATAAACTTATAATAAGAAATACTACCAGGTACTAAATAGTCAACCCTGATTTATTTCTTCTGTCATCCGGTTTGGCATTAGCCCCTCCCCTCATCTCCTTGTCTTTCTCTTCATCTTTCCCCTTTTATACTTCCCCCTCATCACTCCTCTTTCCACTTCTCATCTGCTTCGATTGCCATCCATAACCCATCTAGCCCAATTCCTCACTTTCACTGATAGATGTGTTGTGAAATATGTTATTTGAGAGTTGTCTTAGTTTTAATATGTACATACATTATCATATCAAAATACATTACACTTTTTATTTCTTGTATATGATTGTTTTATTACCATAGCTTTTTAGTAATTCAGTATTGTGTTATGTTATGTGTTCTGTTCTATAGCTGTGTTATTGTACTTGATTGTATAGTTTTAGGGGGGGGGAAAGTAAATAAAACTAAGGAAAGATTTTGTTCACTATGTTTTTAAATATGATTGCTTAAATTTTTCCTTATCTGTGTCCTGGCAACACATCCTTCATATTTCTTATTTTATGTAGAAAATATGCAAATAGTATTTCAAGGATAGAATCGAAAACGTCACACTTATGTTTGTTTTAGCACTTCATATGTAGATTGTATTCACGAGAAATTAATTTTTAACTGTAACGAATTAAAGCTGTGGGGGGCCTGACAATACAACGCCCACTTCTAGTACGTACATAAGCATTTTAAAGTCATCTTTATGAATATTGTCACATTTTTTATCGATGGATCTTGTATTTCCTATCTCTTTCTCTCTGACGTTACGAAATTAACATTAGAAATCTCCCACTGAAAATCAAAACGCAAACGTCTAACACGTACGTCGACTTAGAAGTTTTGGTATTCAAATTTCCCCCATACATAAGAATTTATGACGCATCTACTCTGATCCAAAAGTATAATCGTTATCTACAGGGCTTATAAACGGTTATAAAGTCAGCACGCGTCAAGCCACACCTCAGTTTTGTATTGTTGAAAAAAAAACTCAAAGAAATATATCTAATTTTAAGCTATATATAATTATTTTTCTGTCATTGTATTATGGAATATTTTGCATTAATCTAAGTGAAACGCGGTTATTTTAAATTAAACTCCAAAACGCCAACGTCGATTTTAAATCACATTTTGAAATCAGCGTCTAGAATATTCTATGTTGTAACAGTGAAAATTCCAGAATCATAAATAAAATTCAATTTCATCGAAAGTTGAATTCTAGTTGGAGAAGAGTGTAGTGATTCTCAATATGGATTCAGACGATATTGAATGTAAGTAATTTTATTTAGCCGTTGAGTTTTCAATTTTGTATTAATGCGTTTTGGGATATATAATTTCATATATATAAATATGATCATTTTAAGAATAACCCTGGGATGGAATAAATTGTGTATAATGTTAGTCGGTAATACTATCCAATTTGTGATTAGTCTAGAGTTTAATTGTATTATGTTAATTCTTACTATAGTTGTATACTTTATTGTAAATTTTAGTAAAAATATGTGCATTATGTATCAAAATATAAACACAATGCAGTGCAGTTATAGAAGCAATTGAGTTTTACATCCTGTTCTTACACAATTGAATTTGGGGTTGAATGAATGAGATACACTGCATAGCGGAGTAGGGGCCAGTAATGTATAGTGATAAGAAAGTGGTTAGTTCATGGAGGCAGTCATTCATTTATATTCAATCTCAGGCAACAAACTCCAGTTTTTTAAGATGTACACACACAAGCTTACACACAGTGAACATTATGATTCTTTTTAGATTAGACACTGCTTTAGAATAGTGAGAAAATGGTAGTTTGGGTCCAAACGTTTTTGCATATTAAATATAGGAAAGGGATTTATACGGGTGGAGGTGTTTTCGTTGATTACATGATTTATAAAATAATAGTAACTGGATTGTTTAAATTATTTAATTTTACATGGTCATGTTAAATGTGTATATAACACTCATTTTTAGTTATTCGTGTTGTGTTTGTTTGATATGGTTTATTACGGATTATTATGATTGTTTTCAAAAAAAAAATTAACATCACTTCTGTAATCCCCGAAGGGATAGGCAGAGGAGTATAGTACACTCCCACGGTTCACTAGTTACGTTTAAGTCCCATGGAATAGGTGGTGAGCCTATTGCCATACACCGGGTACTGATCCAGACTCTGAGTCACTACTACAAATTTTAAATTAGAAAAATCCAATAATACCCGACCTGGGATTTGAACCCAGGACCTCCCGTTCGGTAGTCACGCTTGCAACCACTCGACCAACGAGGCGGTCTATGATTGTTTTAATTTTTTTATTAATGCGGTGTGTGTGTGTTCATTAACGGCATCGAGCATTAAGTGTGATGGTAGGCAAGAATTTATTTAAATACTAATATTATTCTATGTTGTTCAGATATTTAAATTATTATTGTGATAAATGCTAATTTTGGGAGGGGAAGCATTTAGATTTAGTTATGATCAAGTAACATAGGGTCATGGTACAAAAATGATGATAAGTATCAGTTAATAGAACTCAGCAAATGTACATTTGCCAGTAGTTAGACAATGGTGCATATATTGAATGATTTATAAGGGGAATTAACTATTTGCACGTGACTTAAACGTATACCTATACGTATAAATGTTGTATATTATCTGTAACTGTATGTAATACTATATGACATATTCCGTGATTTAGTGGGCGGGGCGGTGGGCGGAGCCGTGGGCGCGGTGGGCGGCTCCGTGGACACGTCGCTGCTGCAGCGGCAGCAGTACCAGCGCCTGCAGCAGCTGCAGGCGCAGCGCGACCACGCCGCGCACCACCACGCTGTTGCTAAACAGGTTGGTCCTACTACAATATATTAGTAGGCGTGGCCATGTGCAATTAACATCTAAATCCTAACCTTTTTCTCAATCCCTAATTACTATACTCAATGCTTAAAAAGTTATTTACGCCGTTTCCACACATCAACATCAACAATTTGTGAGCCATCGTAATAAACAATGTCATATTGATTGTTCCGTTTATTACTCGACTTGCAGGTGGCGCCAGTGACGCAGCACGTGGTGGCTCCGTTGCAAGAGCAACAAGTGGACGCACTGCTCACTCCACCGATGCCTGATCAGCAACAAGGTATTACTGTGTGCGGTAATTCCATTGTATCTCCTCCTCTAAGGGGAGGGCTTGAATATGGACCGAGTTATGTCTCAACTGAAGACTGAAATTCATTAACATATGAACAACTGAAGTTCATTACCGACACTAGATCCGATATACTTCAAATAACAGTAGAATTGTTCCGATCAAGCTGTTTCTACAGTTATCGTTGGATAATCGTTAATACATAATATTACCGAGGGTCATCGGCATTTTCGAAATTTCATAACGACATGACAGTATGGTCGCGCGAGCTCCACAAGTAGCGGAGATAGTAATTTATTGCAATCAGTAACTGAAGTCGTTCATGAATGCATATAATTTTTGTCCATTGAATGTTAAAAGTACATGGACAATCCAGTCCCGTGTGCACTAGGGGAGTGCGGGACGGTGCCGATAATTATGCAATAGTCTGACCGTGTCCCCCCGCAGGCGCGGGCGCGCTGCTGGTGAACCCGAAGACGAAGACGGCGCTGGCGAACATGTTGAGTATCCGCTTGCAAAGCACAAACGCACCGCC
>DWJK01002468.1:0-14590 GCA_018248815.1 Croniades pieria auraria
GTGCGCGCTAGGATTTGAACCCGGTCTCCCGGAGTGAGAGGTCGAATTTCAAACCACTAGGCTATCACTGCTTTATCTTAGATCTTTTAGGCATTTCCAAGTGAACACGTGAGTAAAAAAAACACATATTTTATCAATAATACAAGTTAACAATTGTTTTCTTGGTCTAACCTCAAACCAAACACGGCTTACAATTAGTGTAGTTTAACAACGCCATCTATCGAAGTAGCTTTAGTGTGGCTGTGTCGGTGAAGCAGTACAGTTTTTCATTGCCTGAAAATGTGGATAAAACACATTTTCTAAAATGAAATCCAACTAGATCGATTTATCGCCCCCGAAACCCCCTGCATACTAAATTTCATGAAAATCATTGGAGCCGTTTCCGATATTCCGATTATAGACATACATATATATATATATACAAGAATTGCTCCTATAAAGGTGTAGAAAGATAATGTAGAAATAACACTAAAAATAATATGAAAACAAAAAAACATCAAGTTCAAAGCGTACTTCACAGATTTCGTATTGTATTATTTCTGCTCCTACTGGGTGTTGTTCGACCGAAAGTCGTTTGGCGGACATCGCTTACTACCAGTAAGACCGGCTGTTGTATATTTCATCAACTCTACCCGTTTGTGTTGTCTCAATTCGGCTATTTGGTGTATAAAAACGAATGATTGTATTTTATAAAAGACAAAAACTTAATGCATTTAATTAGCAAGTCAAGAGTGCACGGCACTTTCTACGTCAACCTGCTACATCAAAGCTGCATGTCATTTAAATCCAGGCTGCAAGTAAAATAAAATGTTTTGGAAATATAATGATTATATTGAAAATACAATTCGTTAATTAAAATGATGATTAAAAGATAAACAAACGGTCAGTCTATATATAAGTAGGGCGCAGTGGTATAAACGCACATACACATTTCAGTTACGACATCGTACATAAAATTACAGTGTTCACGTTTTTCTTATCTTATATAAAGTAACGATTAAAATTCCTGCAAAATATCGTGAATGTTATTATATCTGATTGACCTTTATTACCTGTTTACATTATTAATAACAAATTATTATTAATGTGGAAAATAAATAACGGGTGTCGTGAGTTGTGGATATTTAGAAAGCATTGTACTAACAATGCGTTACATAAATCTACTTGGTTCGAGAGTGGGTGTTAGTGAGCGCTGACCTTAATATTTGCTACTTAGATTGTATTGTGACGATGCATGGCAGTGTACAGTCCTGCTACCGGTTCTTTCCTGGTATTATGAAGACACACACTCACCTGAAGATAATTCCATGCTAAATGTAAATATCAGGACAGTTTAGAGTTGTGCTCCCAGGGACAACACGTAAGGCAGCTGTTAAACACACATTGTATGAAAAATTTACCCAATTTTCTTGTGGTGCAAGCTACTGGACAGCTTGAACCACAAGGAAATAGGGTAGATTATTTAAATAAATTTAAATGAATAGAAAAATTAAAGAAAAAATCCAAGTCGATGTTTCGCAATGGAAAGATAAAGGATTATTGAAGTTCGTGATGATGATGAAGGGCATCGTGTGAAATCCAAAGAAGAGGTTACTTTCACAAATACGCACTTTCCAGAGTACATAAATGAACTATTTTCTGAAGTACGTTTTACAGACTTTAAATCACTGACTTTTTTCAATACAGACTTTTTTAAATCACTGACGTTTGCAATGGTGAGGAATCTCTATTTGTCGGGGTTTTCCTTTTCCAGCGACAGTTAAGTCGAAATTCGAACCATATAAGAATTTTCTACCATAGGCTTGAAGCCATTTACAGCTGAAGAGTCAGTCAAAAGCAGTACCGAGTGTTGAATCCAATGCAAACATCACCAAAAGTTACCTTATGGGTGATGGACACGCGACTTTGGACCCATAATAGTACCTACTAAAAATATAGGCTTTGTTAGAAGACGGGTAAGCGATTTTCATTCCGGGATGGTTCTGGAGGGCAGACATTAACCAGTAGTGGAGTTTCAACTTGAAGTAGCTCGATCAGCTTCCATACAGCCTCAACACGCACCCGTTCAACGTGTCAACTGATACAGACAAAATACATACAGAGCTGTGCGGTGGAAATTAACTCGGCAATATCATTGTGGTCGTAACTGGCTATTAACTGAGGAAAATTATTAATATAACCCCAACACACAGATAACAGTGTTTCATGTGTTGGCTATAAACTGCATATTTATGTAAATACTTAATACCAATGACATAATCATACGGTGGCAGGCGAAAACAATTTGTCGGCACCATAATGGGCAACAGCGTAACTAATAATACGCTAATACCTAACGCTTCTCTTCTGTTATTCTATGAACCAGCTCCATGTTTCATGTTCTTCTAGAAAGTGGGATATTTTTAGAAACTTAATGATATACCCGCGTAAAACATTCGGTATAAACGAGTATCATCTGTTGTAGAATTGATTTTTCTCGTAAATGTATCAGCAGTAGCAGTCATTTCAGTTCATGTAGAATTTGCATTTGATATTTGGAGACAAAGACATATGAGATCTTCGTATATACAAATGCATATATTTTAGCTTCAACTTTGTCTGTACTTTGCTGGTATTATATTTATTTTGATAGCGTTTTTCGTTTTCTTACTTTTCTTGTGCCTTTTTTGTTGGTTCAACGTTTTTAGAAAATACTTATATTATTAAGTCAGTTTTCTGTAACTCTGCGAATAATATTTATAATACATATGTTATACCTATATTAAGCGGATATGTTTAACATTTTTATATGTTGTGTTATCTTCTCATAGTGTACACATAGTGCATATCACATATGTATGTAGTTTATCAGCTGTCTCGTTACTACAGGTCCCGCTTCGTTTGGGATTAGATGTATGGTAGTGTAATTGTCTCAAATAACAATTACTATCATATAATATTACGTAACAACGTAACATCACGCCTGTAATCCCTGAAGGGGTAGGCAGAGGAGTGTAGTACACCCCCACGTTTCACCAGTTATGTTTAAGTCCCACAATAGAATAGGTGGTGAGTCTATTGGCATACACCGGGCACAGATTCAGTCACTACTAGAAATTCTAAATTATAAAAATCCAATAGTACCCGACCCGGGATTTGAACCCTAGACCTCTCGATCTGCAGTGGCGCTTGCAACCACTCGACCAACGAGGCAGTTAACATATAGCATACATGGTATAATATTATAAACAAATCTTACAATACAACCGTTTTCGTTCAAATTTCGAATGGGTCTGTTATCTCGGCTCCTTCTCTGCGAGCTCCTCGAGCGGGCCAACTTAGTCGCACAGATAGCGAGTTAGTCATTGAAATGACATTTCGTTTGCGGACAGAGATTAGCGCCGGAGTACTAATTGTTTATGAACATTTTTACACAAAAGAGAAACAAAGAGAAAACAAATACGTGTAAAATTATATGCGCCGCATAAATGTTTATGTGCGTTTGCCAATTTGACCTTCGCTCTCGCTATTTAGTATATAACCCGATCGTTGACCCTTCGAATGTTAAATGTATGCATTATTTATATACTCGGTGAAATCATTCTCCGGCGCTTGTTTGAAAACCCTCATACTGTTATTATTAAATTTAAAACGTACAATGACTTAATAGTATGTAAACAGGCAGTTGGCTTTATTACGTTAGTTGAATATTTAACTTTTATTCTAATAATCTTGTTATTTACACCCCCCTGCGGTTAACAGTTATACCAATGAAAGATAAACTTTATTTATTTCATATTACTATTTCAGGTAAACATATTTTATTATGGAATTACATGCTTTGTTTAACCGAACGCAGCTGTCGGAATAGTTTCTTTCTGTGGTATATTTTTACGATTAGCGCTGTAAGCGCTGTCATAATTTAATACACTGCTATTAATTCGGAGGCCTCGCTTGCAATTCTGTCAAAGTTATGTGCTTTTTAAGGATTAAATATCACTTTATATAACGGAGAAAAAAAACATCATTTTAAAACAACTTCACAATTCTCCACGATGTTCTGTAAGCTATGTCTGCCAGTTCCGTAAACCTTCTCCATTGTAAAAAGATCCGTGTTAAATGTAACATAAAAAAGGTTAAATAATGATAATAACTATGAAGGTTATTTTATTATTATACTGAGCTTTGTAATTATTAGAATTATCACGAAAAATTTACATACAGTACATAATATAGTTTATATATTACACTCCTAATCTTAATAGGGTATTACGTCCCTCATAAATTTTGAGTCTCTACATCATTAAAACGAGGACTAGTGCTCAAATGATTATTTTGTTTATAGAATATATATTAAATTATTTTAACTTTGTTACATATTAGGGCGTGATCATGTTAGTTTTTGAGATGTTGTGTGATTCCAGGTGGTTTCGATTCTTCTCATCCGGCAAATCTTCTCTTCCCGCTCTTCGTTACTTCCCTTCGAATACCGTAGATCATTGGCAAACCCAAGAGCACGGTATGAAGTTCCTACAGACCATCATACGTAGGAACTCTATACCTCGCTAGTGGTATTCACCTGTAAATCTTCAACTGTTCTTCTGTCTTCTCAATTGTTCTTCTCATCTGCAATTCGTTTTTTCAACACCAAGTAGAGTTGTAGAATTTAAAGCCTATAATAATGTCCTACACGAGATATTTTCCTAAACTAACCGTTAAATTTGCTCGCAAGTTATAAGTAATAATTAACCGAACTGTAAAATAATAACCGAATTTACAAAAGCAACTACGTTTGTAGAAAACTAATTTTCATAATTTCTACGAAAAGGTGAGCCCTTACGTATAATATTTTAAAGCTGGCGATATTATGTGTTCGAGCAGACGTTCGTTTAAAAAAGCGAGCAGCCGCGGCCCGCTCGGCCCGTACCTTGTTATTACATTAAAAACAAAATTATCATTTGAATGTACCAGCGGGCGCGGTACCCCAATAATTAATTTCGTAGGTATCTACAATTAGCATATTTTATCCTAGAGACGGAATTCGCCGGGCAGATAAGTTTTTAACCCCTTTGAGGTATGGTAATTTTTGTAAACGGCCGTGGGAAAGCTCAGCCGTGTTTTGCATAAGAAATCTCTCATAATAACTTCGTGTAACACAGTGGCGAATTTACTCCACTGTTCAAATGCCCGGGAACGTTTCAAGGCGCCCGCCACCTTGATTTCTCCCGTTTAAATTCCTAACAGATATTTGCATTTCGACATAATGAATTGATTTCGCGTAACGAGACTACCGACCCCATTAATAAAGTCGGATAGCGAATTTACTCTAGTTCCTACAGAATTACTGAGATTGTTCAAGCGGTTTTTAATAAACATTTGCAATTTTAATTCAACAATTTATTTACATTTCCAGCGCATTTAAATCGTTAAACGAAAAGTCGTGTAAATTTTAACCTTGGCAGGTGATTTTGAGACGATTCGCACGACGTCTCATACATTCGTACTTAATTATTGTTCATACATCATGTAACTTCGGTTTGGACAGCAGCTCTCATTCCATGTTAACAATTACACTTATCTACGCCGTGTTTGCTGTGTTGGCCCTTAATTAATTTAATAACTTAGTCATATATATTGTTTCACAGTTGCATGCTATAACTAATAGGTCCGTAAAGTGACGAACTACATACGAAACGAAATAACGGACCGATAAAAACATAATTTTAAGCGTTACGTCCAAATGTGACACAATAATAAAATGCGGTTGACTCGTGGAACGCGGTTTTAATTATCTGTGAAACCTATAACATTTTCATTGCATGTTAAAAAATGCACTTAAATAAAAACGAATGTATGCGAAAGTCACACGCTGGTGTAAAATAACGATGCTCCATTACCCAAATAATTAAAAGAAAATTGGACGATTACTGGTAATGTACAGCTCGACGCTATCGGGTTATGTCGGCGGGCAATTAGAACGTTGCGTTTGGAAGTTTACAATTAACGTGTAAAATAAGGGCGTGAAATGTCATTATCAAATCGCGTTTTACAGATTGTAAATCTAAACAACGTGTAAAACGTTCACGCGACTGTAATTTCCATCGGGCAGTAACACACTCGCGTTGGCGGTTGAGTGAAATGTCAATGCCGAGTCGTGTTCGGTCACAGATTAAAAATGAAATTAGCCGCGAACCCGAGCCCGAGTCGTGAGCGCTGCTCTGAACGGTATCAGTTGACCTCTGTAACTAGCTAGCACAATGGACCTTTTGTCTAAGCGCGAGCACACATCCGCATCTCGCACATTTTCTCTACGCAGATATACTATTACACAGATGATAAATTGTTTTATTAGCAATCAGATAAGCGGCTCGGCTACTGTTGAATCTTCGCAACGTGTGTTTTGCTATCACACCCTCGTAACTGTAACACCTAAAGGCGTGGTAGCTCCGAAAATATACTGAAGAAGGAAGTTTAGCATTGGTGTTAGTTGTAATTTTTTTACACACGAAATATATGAACATTTTTAAATGACTTGTGTGCATTTGATTGCATTTCATGCATAGGTAATAAATATGTATAACGGTAGTAATTCGGCCGTTTGCGGGGATAGCTAAAAAGGCAATGTGACCAGGCCCTAAGATACATGTATGTACACACATGTTCTTCAAAGTTCAATTTTAATGAGGCAAGACAACAAATGACATGTCCGCACCCCGTTTGTAATTAGTGCGACGGCGGGGGGTCATCGACAGTAGCTAGCAATATCTACCTCGTCAAAAGTATTTCATTAACTTTCATACAAACGACTGCGACTCCCCAATGGACGTTTTATCAGTGACAGCCCTATTACAAGCCCTATTACAAACACTATCCACTGCCATATTTATAACGATAATCACAATGTTACAAGACTCGTCGATGGACAGCGGTATTTTTTACGTTCTATTGAAATTAGTTCCCTTTTTTAATTGCCACATCGGAACAAACGTGTCTAGTATTCCAGTATCATTGTAAGCCACGCTCTCGTGTCGTTTGATAGTTTGATATGGTGGAACAAGTTTTATTACTTAACCCGACAGTGTATTTGTATAATACCCGTCTAATAACAGTGTCAGCTTAGCAGATATGTCGTATCTGTGTACGAAGCCGTCTTTAGGTTTATTGTTTTGAAATACAAGCAACTATATACCGGTTATAGCATTACTGGGAAACCGAATCGTTCTCACTTATGAAATTGCTTAAATGCTAATCTTTCCCGCCATAAATGCAATGAATATAGAAAAAAATCAAGTCTCTTTTTTGAACGATCCAACTAAGCTATATATATTTTACATATGCCGTATAGATTAAAGTTATAATAAATACTTAACTAGTATTTTGTGAAATATATCATGTGCTCTTGAAGTAGCGTTGCCGCCATCAAGTCTATTACTTACACGGTACCATTAAAACTATACTTAATTGCAGAGAGGTATCGTGAACGCATAATTATAGATCGTTTTAGAAACTTGGCGATTGCGGGCCGAACATTAAATTATATTTTCGTGTAGATATAATATAATAGCTTTTTGCGACTACAAAGTGGGTTATATAAAAATCACCGTTCTGTACACAGTGGGTTATCTCGCTCTGATAAAGATAGCTTTAATCTGATAAAATGCGAGAAGAAATGAGCAGAAGTATAAAAAGGCCGCGTTATAATGTTTTATTCTTGAGGAGTAATCATAAAGGTGCGCCCAGATAGAAGCGCCGTCCGCGCCCCGTCTCGCTAAATCCCGCTCATTTTAGGGATTTGCAGTTGAAATTAGTTCGCAAATCTCGGGCTTACTCAGCCCCTGTTACAGATGTAGATGGGAAAAGGGATGTGGATAAATAACCCGAAGGAACCTTTCTAGATTACCTTGTTTATTGTTTTTTCTTCTTTTTCACGCCCAAGTATAATTTCCTTGGGTCGGGAACGAGTCACAAGACAAGAACGTTATCATTTCTAGTGACAATGAAAGTGTAGCTAATCACGAGTTACTTGCAGCGCCGAATGCGTACAACAATGCGATGGCATGTCACGCGAGCGGCTATCAACAGTTGACATGCGGCGGTCCGCGCGCGCGGTTTCTATCGATCACGACGATAGTTGGACGTTTTTTTTCCGGCAGAATCAAAGTACATAGCTAGATACCACATCCATGGGTTGACACGTTACGTGAGTCCGTTATGATACGACGGGTGGAATGTTTGTGTGAAAGTTACGTGCGGCGATAAATCCAATTTCCCAAGTCTAATGCCAGCTAAATATGTATGAACGGCTCAATCGAAACGCCACGCGAGCTATCGGTAAATGCGGGTACGCACGGCATAAAACACAATAGCCGTGTGTGTGTGTGTGTGTGTATGAAAACGGTTTATGAGGAAAATTGATATTCGAAGGTAATTTTAGTATGCAAGTCTTGGGCGTTGTGATTAATTGTGTGTATTTATGTGTGTGTGTATTTTTGAAAGAGCGTAGCTGCTGTTGTTAAGCGGAAATCGCGGCAGAATTACACATTCCCGTATGTTGGTATTATTACAGTAAACCACGGTATTGCTAGCGGCTATCGTGTAACCGACGAACACCTAGCTATATTTAATGTAGAGATATAACAATCGGATGTGTTACGCAAGTTTGTTATGGATCAAAAACATGTGCTAACCGCAGTGCATAGATAACAGTGTGCTTATTCGTTTGAGCGTACACGTTTTTTCATACGGTTTTTGTAAGCTAATTGGACTTGTCACCCACCCACATGACGATTGACTTCTCAAGCCACTTCACTGAACAATAACATCATTTTCTTTTTGTATTTAACACTTTTGTACACAGAGAATATTGATAGACAAAAAACATACTAAAGAAATGTTGTACAATAGCGCTGCTTATCCCCTAAAGAGATGTTATTATTATCGAAATAGGTATAATAAACAGTGATCGGAATGCCCTAATGTGGACGGGTAGCGGCTCGCGTGCGTCCGGGCAGTTTGCGTATCCACTGGCAGCGAACGTCCAATAAATACGCGTTTGACGCCGCGCGTATATCACCACTACTGGGACTGTCGTAACTTGAGCTGCGCGATGTACACTTACATTCACGTTGATACTTAAAACGGCAGACAACAAAACACCTTAAAATTACATACTTCATTATTATTATTATTACTATATATTATTATTATTACTATATATTATTATTATTACTATATATTATTATTACTATACATTATTATTATTACCATATATTATTATTATTACTATATTCCACTACTTAGTCTCCTTGACTCACATTATCATACTGAAATAGTCGATTGGATTAAACCAAATGAGTATCTAATAAGCCACATAGGTAGTGAAAGCTTTAAAACCAACGTGGTGATATCGTGCATAGTTAAAGAAAAAGAACTAAGACTGACTACCAAACATGGTTACTGAATTGAGGATACACTGGACATAATTTACCCAAGTAAATTTTGTAAACAAATTCCTTGTAGTACATCCAAATACTCGTGGTAGCCAACCAAACTTGTGGTAATGATGACTGGACCCGATTAACTTGACAGTAGGTCTTCGAACAGCAATACTCGTACACTATCATCAATGACTTACAACTCTAGGATATATCTCGGGCTCAAGTTAGCCCGGTCGGCCGAGGCTGAGCTGTCAGTGGTGGCGAGCTGGTCCCGGCGGGTGAAACACGGCCACGCATTGTCGCAGAATTAATTGATGGATACCGAAGTCTGTATAAATAATTCCCAGTGCGTAACGAGAACTGCTGTGCGACTACATTACAATGTAGCGACCGTGAGCAATGACTTGCACCATGCAAATTGTAAGTGTGTACGGCGAGGGGGGAAACGGGTTCCGTATCCGCCGAATGCGTTAAATATAAGGATTAATTGTTGATAAACAAATATTATACAGTGGAACACTCAGTACACATGCGCATAAGACGACGCGGAATGCATGAAGTGCATTAATGAAACTGTTAATGACAAACATTGATTAGAATACATGTGTACAATATAAAAATCATTTAAATTACCGATTTTTTGGATTACTACTTACTAATGTTAACATTGAATAATCCAATAAAAGCTTAAACACTTTCATTATTTTAGTGTATTTAAACCGTTATTATTCAATTCTATGTATAATCGTCAATAATAGCAACAACATTGTCAAATGCAAATAACAGATAATTAAGAAAACTCGTTGAGACAGAATAAACACGAGACATACACATTGTCTATCTGAATGTCAAGATGGAACATGAGCAGTTTCATCTGTCGAACAAAAAATATATTAGCTAACAAGTTACTACTACGTTTAAATGCTGGCTGGTACATATTTTACGCGGACCATTTGCGCGCGAAAAAAGTAGCTTGGCCAAAAGCCCGCATGCCATCCTTTATAGACGACATATTCCATTCCATATTCAAATTTTTATAAGGAAATTTAAATAATATGCATTTGCAGAACACGAAGTGCATGTTGAAATGCATCGTGCATTTATTTTTAAGTGGACAAAACGTTTTAAAAATGAAATCCTTTTTATACCGATTCTTTTTACTCTCGATGTCAATAAAACTACACTCACCATATCGATAATCTTTTGTTTATGCTTATAGTTTACAGATACTAACATGTCATATATTTTTTGCTCATAATTTTTTTTATCAATTTCCCTTCAGAAACTGAGGAACCCTAAAGGGTTTGCTAGGTGGAACCCTAAGAGCGGAACGCTTGTAATTATGTGTGAACGTACAGTTTAATAGTGTGTATTACGAATTGCTATTTCACTAGAAACGACAGCAGACAACAAAATGTGACATAGTTCGTGTCATACAATAATAAGATATTTTGGTACGGTTAGCAAATAAAATAAACATGTAAAGGGTAAATTTTATTTGCTGACTTAGCACTTTTTGTTATTGAACACTGTCTTTATCTATTTTTAAATCTTAAAATTTCACATGATTTTTTTTAACTTTAACGCCGTACACCGTGAACATGTCTTACGGCTCAAGTCCACGCTATAGCAATTCTAATTTGAAATTTGTAGAGCTCGGTAAGGGCGTAATAAAGTCAGGGGTAATTATGTGTGAAGTTGCAGTTTAGCCCGACCGTTTTACTGCTGGGCGCCATTTTATTTTTGAATAATAGCCGTTTCGCGAACGCACTACCGATGGCTGTCGAGTGCGAGAGTATCCACACAGCCGTTCAAGCTTATTTCAGGTGTTTAATAGCAACGTTTTGTAAGCTGTAGGTTACTTTTATGGACAATAATAAAAATGTAATGTTACATACACACGTATATTTCGCTATGCACACTATAAGTCGATGGCTCGTTCTTTGCGCCGCAAACATTTTATGTTGTATGTTTTTATACACAAATTCAAATTTTACCATTTTGTTTGCTCGTTTAGTGTTTATTCGATTGTTACATGGCACATGTTGGTTGATATATGTATATGCACTTCATATGTCGCTATTGTGTAACAGTCCGTGATAGTAGCTGATGAGTTATATATGTACCTGCTTAAACACATAAAAAGTTATATAAGTAGAAACATTATTTATGCCTTATATTTTAATTTAATTTTGAGTGTAGCATGTTTTATTTTCTCATAATGGCATTAATTTCAATTATTTATTTGATATCGCGCTGTGTTTTGAATTAATGTTTATTACAAAAACCATTAACTACTGTTCCTTTAGACACACTTACTAAAACATTGCATTTTATAGATTTTATAGCCAAATGTTCCTCATATAACTTGCCTATTGGAATCAGGGTAATAAATAACTAAATTTTACACGTACATAGCGTCAATTATTAGTTCAAAAAGCGTGTACATACGTTATCTGTGAGTTGGCGCTTGGAGAGCGCTCCGTCCAGAGAGGGATTCACTTCACATCGGAAATACACCATTATCATGCCCTCCAACACACAGCACACGTAATGTGTTCATATGCACACTGTTCTCAACCCTATTGCCGTGTACTACCAACTATTATCCCGGACACCCACCACGTGTGGGTACATACGATACATAGGGTAGGACCCCATGGATTACTCGCGGGGGCAATTTTTACCCCATCAGCGTGTTGCCACCCACTCCACTCATCATTGGATATTTGAATTACTTATAAGCAATTTCGTAATTCGAAATATTCGGCGTTCGATTTTTGTGGACGTTTTTCCAATTACTTCCATACCTACTATAAAAAAAGCGAAACTTTTTGTCAATATCATTGCAAAAAGGTGTTTTTCTGCCTAGGTAGTTTGTAATGTTGGATTTCCAAAAACCGTCATACTAGACTTTTAACACTTTCCAGAAAATACCCAATATTGACAGTTAGGGTAATTATTAACAAATCTACTTAGATTGTATCTATATTATCATATATTCATTTTAGCTATTTTGTGGCCGTGTAGGGTGCGGACGATAAATTCGCGCCGACTGTAAAAGATTATGCTCAATTTATTTAACTGTTCTTTGGGGATATGAGGCCGTTGCAATGTGATAATTTATATTTGATTTTGTTTTGTTTCGTTTAATGGGTTGGTTAACCATTTTGAAACATTTACGTAGAACAATTTAATGGGAAAGGGAATGATTTACCTAATTGAAGCATTTGCAACTGTGTACCTCTTTTTTAAGTTTGTCATAAATTTATACAAGCTTGCATGGAAAAACTAGTAAATGTGGAAACATTAATACGAATAATAAAAAGTATCAGTCTCATTACAAAAATTATTAGATATCTCCGAACCAAATCTCTCATATGTTTCATAAATTCATAATTAAAAACCGAGCAAGGTAAATGAAACAAAAGGCAAAGAGAATAAGCCCAATCGAAGTTAATAAAAATAAAGAAGAAAAACATGAAGATTTAAGTATGGTGCTAACGAACACGAACTTGGACGTTCCTAATTCAAATCGTTTCGCCCACGCATCGATCAAACGGTCGAGCGAGGAAGCGAGAGGTAAATCGGATTCCATGTTCATATGAGCCATGTTGCGCGGTTGCAATGTTGGCAATACTGATTGGCATAGCACTGTGCAGAAGTAAAATGCCAACTGTGATAGTATAATTATTTTTAATTTAAAATATGTTGTGACTTAATAACAACAATATTTTAAATTAAATAATCCATTGACTAGTGATTACCGAAAATTTTTAAATAGATAAATACTAATATAATAATTTTTAAAAGAGCGGTTCTTATAGTTTCAAATAAATATTTAACAAAATAAAAATTTTATTACTATACCCTTAAGTAAATTAATACATTAATCTGTGTACGTATACATACATTCAATGGAGATTGAAGTTAAAAAAAGGAAAATTTATTATCGATGCAATGCAACTGCGCTTAACTGTACCAACGGTTAATTTGTTTTGACATTTCTAAACGTACGATCACGTTTTCCCGCCTACAACTCGCATTCGAAATTCGAAAGGGGGATCTCCAAATCGCCAGAGTCAAAAAAATAATTCGTACTAACAACACACAGGAGCCAAATTCGATCGGTCGGTTCGGGAGAGGCAGTTCTATAGTTGGTGAGCGCAATCGAGTTTTCGCATATTTATTATATTCGGGACCCCTTTTGCGCCATACACATCTATCTATACAACGACGTACTTAGAATGGCCGAGGGCGATCCCCTATGACGCGTGCCAAACAATATTGCGTTTCGTTTCTCAAAAACTCGTTCGCGGTAAATCGATAACTGGCACAAAAAATGGTTATTGAACGCGTGACATTGCAAGAATGAAGTCGTCATAATACCGTGTGGCACAGTTATTTCATTGTACTGCTGTGTTGTATTATATCACTTTTTTCATCTAATACCATTAACACAGCCTTTGCCATCACCGAAACGTTAAATATACTACTTACTCTTATTGCACATTGTTGCTAAGTATAATTACCGCTAACAAATTTTATGCTCCATAATTTGTGCAATGTGCATTTTAATACGAAAAAGATGTGGCAATAAGCGTGGTCATCGCAACGCTTTCTTGCTTAGCTAAGTTTATGCTTGTCTATAAATAGTTTCCTACCTTTTTAAAAAGGATAAAGAAAAAAAAGACCATTATATGAAAATTAAACGCTAAGATAAGTCTCACAAAGAAAAACGACAGCGATACATGAACACCGTCAATTGACATCAGAATCAATTAAAAATGAGCCGCGCGCAAACGCACATAGAAATACTGTAGTGCTATTAAATATCATTGGAAAGCCACATGTCATTAGCGTATCCACAGCGCGGACTAATTATCTATTAGAAAATACGTAACACTCCCGAGGCACAATGCACAAAGGCCATTGTGTCGATACAATGGCGTGACTCACTCGTGACGTACGGAAAGACAATGAGACGAGCGGCCGCAAAGGCGGCTAACGGAGGCCGATGATTCCCTAGACGACAGAAAAACTGAATCATAGCCCGCTCCTAATGAAACCCGAGTGATTATGTGTCAACAATTAATTTATACATATAATAAAACTTTAACTGATCGCTGTCTGTACATGCCAAATATATTTAAAAATTCATAATGGGGTGCCTT
>DWJK01002469.1:0-14590 GCA_018248815.1 Croniades pieria auraria
GGCTGGCAGCAGTTGGATGCGACGAGCCGAGGATCGAGCTCAGTGGCGTGCTATTGGAGAGGCCTGTGTCCAGCAGTAGACGAAAATAGGCTGATAATGATGATGATGATGATGATGATATTTCCTCTTGAATTATGTAACTGTGAGGGAAAGCGTCGCGAGGGATCCTGCACACCTTTAAGTTCTTTAAAATGTTTTCTAAGACGTGTGAAGTCTGTCAACTCGCACTGGACGGGCATGGCAGACTGTGGCCTTAACCCTTGTTATTTAGGAAGGAAAGGTGTATTCAGCAGTAGAGCGATAGAAGAGTTGATGTTGATATAATATTATTCACAGCTGTCATAATACTTACGAGCCCTTATTAATATTATCTGTATCTAACCACTGTTAAACACAGATCATCTCTAATTACCATCGTGATGCTCAGCTCCACTCTTGATACATTCTGATTCTGCCTTATTTATTTAAAGTAACATTATTTGAGTTCAAACATCCATTAACTACCTGATATAATATTTTAAAATTAATGCATACCTAATAGTGTATAGCAGCAGGCCCAACCCCTATTCATTGGTGGGACATAACAGTCGGCGGAATATAGATATCTCTGCTTACCCCTTTAGGGAGATACAGGCGTGGCGTTATGTCACATATCTAATGGCTGCTATTGCACAACTATGGTAATTTTTTCAAGCCATTTTTTTCAGCATATCCTAAAGGTACGTTTGTAAATAACTTCCGATACGTAGAACAATTTGCATATTAGTCATCGGATGACTTACGAGTTTTGATACTTGGACAGAATGATAATGCAACATTACACACACCGTTTTTCCTCGTACAGCGATGAAAAATGCATTGTTATTGCGTTATATATAACAAAGGTCATTGACATATGGTTATATAAATGTTAATCATGAAATACCCAGCAAATCTTTGTCCACATGGTTAAATATATGTTAATGATTAATAATAATATGTATCACATAGTAAATAGTAGAAGTAATACGATGTTGATAATAATGATGATTATGATGATTATGATTAAAAATGTACCGGCTTAACTCACGTACGATCGCAATAAGCTTATTCAGGTATGACCTCTCCGACGAGGTGGTCAAAGGATTTTCCCGTTTTTCTGTCATAAGCCGTAGAGTCTCTCTCGAGAGTTTGGACTTTTTGCCTTTCCTCTGCGTTCCACAGAATTTGATGCACTCATCCCTCAACGTTTCGAACAAGTTCCGTGGGGCCTCGTCAACGACATTTGTGGGTTCCACTGCAGCGAATCTGTCCCTGAGAAGTGTCCTCCCTTTCTCTACGGACTTCATACAACCCCAGAACATGCCACCTAATGTTCTCCAGCTCTACTTCTAACTGCGCTAGATGCTGATCAAGCCTCAGAGTACGTCCGTTGTACGTAGCCAGGGTCAGATTTTTGTGATAGCCGGTCATAGCGAGGTGATTCTTAGCACCCCCTTTGCCCCCCTGCCGTTACCTTGGCCGCCACCGCAACCAGGAATAGCAGAGCGGCCGGGGACTGGGGGCCATTTATTCTTGCGCCTATCCATAAAAGGGATTTTACCTATAATCTCCACGTTAGACATGCAAGTTGGAGATCGCAGGGCAAGGTTTTTTCACACCGCCGGCGCCTGCTGCCCGTCGGCGGCCAGAGGGTTTAGCCGTACCTGGTAGGCTGCGCTGTACCACCGTCAGCTTATCGCCAGAGCCTCGTCCGTTTAATAGCAGGGTGCACCACGTGCAGGTGAGGTTGACTTGAGCTCCTGAGATGTAAGTTGGAACCCTTTACACCCCATAACTACATGATGATCGTTATGATAATAAAACGTAAAATCACGCCTGTAATCCCTGAAGGGGTAGGCAGAGGAGTATGGTACACTTTCACGTTTCGTGATATCGTTGATTATGAAAAACATAGTTAAACATAAGTAAGTGGATTAAGTATCACAGTTTTCAAGTGGAACTCAATGTAAGGTCACCAAGCATTCGTATTCTTTAAGAGTAATAAACAGATTAAGATATGGTTTCATTCAATAATGCACTCCAAGGACCTGTTATACGTCTGTCATGTAATGTTATAGAGGATCTACATGACCCAATGCTATTTTTAAGACATAAATGAAAAAAAACAGACAAATTCATAAAAAACGTGGTCAATTTAACCACGATTAAACTTTTGACCTACAGCCACGACCTTAGAGAATTTAAACCTAATTGCATATTGCAAGACGTAACATCATCATGATTAATGACTTGAAGATTGGTACCTATTCTATCTATCAACCCGAATACATGGAAACGGTATTTTGTATGCATTTTAAGATACCACGCGTTTTTGCTGTTATGCAATTGGTATTTTTAAAATTCGATAGTACATTCGAATGTTCATCATCATTGATGATTGATTTCATCATCATTGATGATTGATTTCATCATCATTGATGATTGATTTCATCATCATTGATTGATTCAAGATTGTTAAGGCGGCGATAAGGAATATTGTCAAGCATAATACGTAATTAATTATCTGCAATGAATACTGCATTTATGAGGTATAAGAATCAATACATTACTATACTGCTAGTCGACACGAATTTCCAGCAGCGGTTCGTTCTTTTGGCCATAGGTAAAATAGACAAAGATTCTAATAGAGAATGCGACCTAGTCCTCAGCCCTCTCACCATTGTCACGTATACTTATTTAACATATATTTAGTTTTAACTGCAATGTTCTTATTACATCGAAATCTTATTAGTAAAATGGCGATTTGTCAACATTAGTAATGGTACAAAACAAGCAATGTACGATGAATAAATTGTTGTTTGCATGAGTGTAATTACATATCTGTGTAACATATTACCGATGCGGCTGGCGCACTGTGTGATTATTGTACTGACGCAACACACCGCCGATGTGAATCACACTACTGCCTTGCGCTCGACATTGTTACCTTCCTGGAATTGTGTCTAGACTTGTTTACATTGGCATATAGCTTTGTGGCCTGATTGTAGAGTAAGCCGTGGGGCAAAGGTTCGTGCGCGGTAGAGAAAGTCCGTTTTTCTTCTCGTATGCTCTTGATATGGCTTTCTTTGCAAAAGCATTTGTATATCACAAATTAACAATGTGATTGCTTTAAACTTTAAACATCTTTACCTTCGGATCGCTTATTTTTAATACGCGAAATAAACTTACCAAATGAAATCCTTTATTATAACCCTTATCGCTTGTTATCTTTAAATATTTGTCTACCATTATCACCATTACGGTCTAACAGTGGCACGACTGTTAGACCCGAGTCTCCTCTTAGTGTAAAAAATGTGAAAGCCACTATAATTTAGCAGACTTTACACATCATAAAGTGCAATGTATTTTGTGTAAGTATATTTACAATATCTTACAATTTAAAACCTGTAATATTTATAATATGAATATAAATAACTTCGCAAAATGGTAAATACATGTCAGGGGATCGTAGCCCAGAGCTGCTGAAAGATGCCTTACCATCTAAACCACTGGACATCACGCACATTGCTACCGATAAGCAAATTTCCTACATAATAAAAAGAAAAACTAATTCATTATATTCGTACAAGAAATACTTTTTCCGGACAAATAAAGGTTACTGTCATGACATCACATTTTCCTATTCAATCGTCTCGCAGTCGACATCGTCCTTCCTTTCTCGGAAACGCGTCTAGACATGTTTTCGCTCAATGAGACCGAAGTCTCGAGAAATATAAAGTTCTGCTTAAACTAGTACCAGCTGATTGTCGAATACAGATAACATTAAAATGAAATTCTCTTTCCTCTATATCAGATTTTAGTGTAGGGTTTAAAGACGAGCGCTGCGTCCCTTTTTGCTGAACTTACGCCATGTGTGGCTGATGATGAACGCTTGCAGTGCTTCATTGTGTGCCCTAATAATTTCAGTACACATATACCTATAAAATATAAATAGGCTTTTCCCAGCGTAGCGTAGCTTTTCTAGAAACTTCGTGCGCTAAGCTAACGAATGCAGTAATTAAGATATACGTAATTTTGACATATTTGTTTATTGACGTGTTTGTTTTTTAATGGAATTGAATACCACAGCGAGTAAACACCGCAATGGCTTATGTTAATTTCGCGCTAATACATGTATACCTGTATCTGACCTGGAACATAGGAACGTCAAATATACATATGTAAACATTTCACACAATTAATGAACATTCTTGCGTATACAATGGTTAGAGAAGAGATGCCTTGAGTCGAGAGTTGTCAGATCGGTTTCCACTCAGAAAAAATATTCCACTGATGAGACCGTATTCTATTCTGCATACCTCTTCGGGGATTACAAGCGTGATGTTACGTTTTGATTTTTTCGAAATAAATACAGCTGTTGCCTATGACATTTTTTACCAAATCTGTTTCCACAACGAATACGATTTCGCGTTTTGCTTACCCTACACCCGCTGACACAAAAGGCAAGAAATACATTTATTGTATTCGATATAATTTTATTCTTCGCTTTGAAAAATAGCTTTGTGGCCGTACTATTCTTTGCTTTTAAAAATAATTAGAAAGAAAACAAAATCATAAAGTACTCCAGCGTAATCCAGTAACTTTAAAATCGATCAAAATATCAGATTTTGACTTAAGAACTTGACTTCCGTGAGGTTTTACGAAGTTCATGTCCATGAATCCATTGGAACCGAATAACAAAACATGCATTAATATTTGTCACCTCAACAAGGAAAAAACAAAAACAATGGAAAAATGACTATAACAAAGAAATTACGTTAACTATTTAATGTTATATTTAATATTAAAAGATTGACTCATAATGAGGAAAGGGATTGGGTGAGTCACGTGAAGCCTGAAGAGAGCTTTTATAGGAAAAACCAGTATGACAATGAATTAACCCTTATAAACTTTGTGACGTCAACGCTTGTTAAAATACATGTTTTACATATGACAACAGAAATACTCATAGCTTTTCCTAGTTCACACAGTAAACTTCCATATTTAAGACTAGCTGATGCATATATTATAAAAATTTTGAAACCTAAGTTATAACAGTTACTTTTGGAATTTAATGGTCCTTAATATTTTTCTTTAAATAAATTCGTCTGCGAATAACTTTGACTCCTGCCCAAACATATATATGTTTAAAAGATATTCAGGAATTTAATTCGTATACAAGAGTGGGCTTAAAAATGTTTCGGAACAATAAATGGTACAGAACTCTCCTAATGTTCTTTCTTAATGATCTACATGTTGACAATATATTGACCTTCCTTAAACTTTTATTCTGCCGTGTTAGGATAACATTACAGACCGACTGAAATTCTCTTGCATTTCACTATTCATGATGAGAACAGAATATAATATAAATTTTTTCCAAAAATGTATGTGTCTATTTAAAGAGCTTTGTCATCGTTAGCTAAAAGCTAGCCCGATTTGAATGTAGTTTGAACCAGCAATATTAAATTTTCTAGTTGAACTTCTAAATAATGGCCAACCATTACAATTTTGTGTTTGATGAATGTTAATAATATGCATAGACTATTGTTCTCCCCTTATGGAACTAACTTCACATGTGGGGGCACCTCAATGTGACTTTTGGTAACTTGAGGGATATAGACGGACCCACTGCATTTCATTTAAATGTACATCCGCGTACTTACAAGATTGTAGTGATAGCTTAGTGGCTTAGACTTAAACCTCTCACTTCGAAGGTTCTGGATTCAAAACACACAGTCATCTGCTGCAAAAATAAAAGAAATCCTCGTACGGAAAGCAACACACCTTAGAGTTTACCATAATGTTCTCTGAGGCGTGTAAAGTCTGCAGATTCACATTAGGCCATTACAACAAACTGCAGCGTTAACCCTTCTCCTTCTGGGAGAAGATCCGTTTCCAACTATAGAATGATAAAAGGGTCGATGATAATAACTATGATGATGCTTACACGTGTCTCTTATCTAAAAAACTGAGAAAAAATAATGATAGATTAAATGTAAATTGATCATAAGCTAAGCTAGTATTGCTAAAGTGGACCTTTAGAACAATATGTTCAGCCGCCTCGTCAGTTATATCTCACACTGGCTGCAACCTGTTCAAACAAGTTTGGGTGTAAACACAACACTATTAAACTAAGACGTAAATACATATTGCATCATCATAACGCCGTAACTTGGATATTAGAGGTCGTTACAGACGAATAAAATATATACATTAGTATGCCTTGCCATTATATGTACATATTTTAGCTCCGTCTGTAACGACCTTAACATATATAACACACATGAAGGGATATTAAACGGCAGATTGAAATATATATCAAACAGAATACAAATGAAAGTAAATATATCTAAAGGCTGTGAAGGTGCAACAAAAAGCAGTGATAGCCTAGTGGTTAAGAATTCAGCCTCTCACTCCGAGAGTACGGGGTTCAAATCCATGGCGCGCACCTTTTTACAAAAGTGCGTTTTAAGTTTAAATATCGCTTGATAACTGTGAAGGAAAATATCGAGAGGAAACCTGCGCACTTTAGAATTTATTAAAAAAAAGTGTGTGAAGTCTGGCAACCCGCACTTCCAGCGGGGCAGACTATGACCTTAACTGTCTCAATATGGGAAGAGACCCATATTCCAATAGTGGAATGACAAATGGGTCGATTATTTTTTTTTTTCTGTAAAGGTGCAGCTGAAATGTGTGATTGTGACAGACAGTTTAAACTCCAGCATATCTTTAGCCTATGTGGACCCACCTGATTGGTCTCTGAAGACTGAAGAGATGGTGTTTTAACCGCCCATCTGATTACCACATCAAGAGTACCACACGCAGTACTTGGGGCAACCATTCAGAGTGAAAAGTATGATTCCTTTATTTTATATATTGTTAATTATTTTTTATGTACTCAAATATATTTGACTTCAATTGTAAAATTATCTATTCCTCGTTATATAATATTTTATCGGTTATAATTCATTTCTGGTTATATAATATTTTATCGGTTATAATTCATTTCTGGTTATATAATATTTTATCGGTTATAATTCATTTCTTGCGAGATCAAGGACGACGCTCGTTTAAACTTCTTACCAGGTTTAGGAATAACTGATTACGAAATCGAACATTATCCTAATTGACCGTTAAGTCAGTAGGAACCTATATTGATTCTACATTTCGTAATGGAACATATTATTATAACGATTATTTTCTCCAATATCAAATTAAACAATGTCTAAAAACGGACAACTCAAAAGACCATTATTGAGCCACTCCCGGTGTGCTGAGTCAGAGCGTCGCGACGCCTCCCCCTAGCCTGCCGCCCCCCTCTCGTTACAACGACACGACTGAGTCACGTGACATATTATGCAAGTGACAGGTGGAAATGAAACGAACTGGAAAAATCGACAATTCCATCTCACTATTGTGTACGGCCAGGAAAATCATATAGGGGCAGATGGAGCCACCAGTTAGCAAAATTCGGTAGTAAATTTTACTGAGCGTGACCAACCATTTTATTATAGAGTTTTATATTATCAAAACACTCATTAAAGTTATTATACAATCATGTGGATATTGCTTTTATTACTTTGCTACCCTGAATGTACGATAGTCGCACAAAATAAAGCATTTACTGATTTGATTTCCCACAAGAAACCTATCTTTATCAATTAAACATTAGGGTAAGCCTACCTAATGTTGACAATACATAATTAATTGCATGGTAACGTTTTTTAACGAAAATTAGCATTACTAATACCCAATACTCACTAAAGCATACTTTATTAATATAAAGTATGCTTTAGTGTCAGTGTGCATACTTTATTAATATAAAGTATGCATCAGCTGTCTAGTTACCATAATTGGTAACTAGACAGCTGATGAACTACATACAAACATATGCATAAACATACATACATACAAAATTTTATGTATACTGATACTGATACTCCAGCAACCAACAGTGTTTCAGTCATGTGACTTTTGGACAACAGCACTAAATCTATAAAGACTGATCATATGTAAAAAATCGAGTGAAATCAAACTGATAAAAAACACTGCGAATATGTCAATGAAATCTCAACCGATTTTTTGTAGCGCAGTCAAAAAATACTGGTTTGTCTTTCCGTGTCCAATATTTCCATAACAATAAGCCTAAATCACGTGCGGCATTATGCAATCGTCGGCTGCTCGTCGGTCTGGTCGCCTTTTCCAGAAAACATTTCCATCTCGGACGTCATTCCCTCAAACTTGGAATTAGGGTTGGTGCACGCGAGTTCTGTTAACAATAAAATATTTAATGGTTTAATTTAATCAGATTACATGTACGTGTTACTAAGTAGTCATTTATTGTGAATGGATTTGTTATGTAGTGGACTATTCTTTTACTATCCTTACAGAGCTCATATCGTCATTTTGACAGAGTGGTCACCACGCTGGTATGTGTTATTAATTCACTTAACTGTTTTGGTCTGAACGTAGATGTGTATGTCTCATGGTGTTCTAGTATGAGGCCAAAGCGTGAAGTGCTGTTATTTATTACATAACAGAACAAAATAAAAATTTAGTGACAATGACATTTTCGTAACAACGTCTTTGAAAATGCAATGTTTTTTATTAATAATTTACTGTCAAACCGAGCTCCTTAAAGAGTAGGTATATTATTATACGACTTCTACAAACGAAATGTTATTTGTTTCTCTTTTATGTTATTCTAGTGGTATTGATGTTGCTGTACTCCTTTGTCTGTCTTTTATCTCAGTGTGTTTTTGTTTGTCCTGATTTTTATGAAATATTTACTTGAATACTTAAATTTCTTTTGTTTTTCGTATATAAATACATTTGTTATTCGATTTCAATATTCGTTTTATTATAAATGTATTGTTCTTAACCATCTCTGGTAATAAGATCGCATTCTTAAATGTTTAATTCGTTAGTGAACTTATAAAAAAAATGATAAAATGTTTCAACTACACCTAGAGTTCTATTATAGATCTGATATAGATATCAATGGGCTGCATTTCCCACTACAATCGTAAATACAAGGCTAATATCAATCCAAGGACTCTGCCAGCGCTTCTATGACTAATATTAAGAAGCTTTATGTCTTGCACGAACCACTACAGACCACGTACTGCATACAAATATGTCACTTCTATATCGATAAACATCAAACAAGTGAAATGAATCGAACCCAACATTATTCGCATCTGTAACCGTCGGAGTCAAGGTTGCGCGCGAGTTCAAGGCGTTCCGTTTCGTGCACTTCATGTTTATTTATTCATTTAAATAAACAAAAAATTATGGAATAACAAATATTGTTATGATAATTGGCGTTTTTGTTATCGTTATCTACGCTTTCTCCGTTCCACTATTGCACCTGACTGCTTGCACAGCGAAAAGGGTTTAGGCTGTGTTTCACGCTGTTAAATTTGGGCTGTTACGCGTCATACGTTTTGAAGAACATTATGGAGAACTCTAAGGCCTATAGACCTATAAATACATCCTTCATAAGCTCGCCAGGCGCCTTCAATATCCACGCAAAATCTATTTGTGCTTACGTCTAGACTATGGAAACGTATATTAAAAAGGTTGACGACGTATTCAACGAGTGTTATGGTTAGGTTAGGTTAGGTTAGGTTAGGTTAGGTTAGGCAAATACTTGTGGTTCATACATTTTTTTTTTATTATTTATTGTTTACCTATAACTAGGTTACAAAGGGCGGACTTAATGCCTAATGGCATTCTCCACCAGTCAACCCAGGGTGATGGTGAGAGTAAGCGGTAGGCACAACAAAGCCGTTAGCAACATATTTATTGTGTTCTCACATATATAATTAGTACCAATATTTGGATACTACATATATATATATACTTATAAAAATTAATAAAAAAGATCTGTTTAATATAAAATATTGTGTAAAAATACTCACTGTTACATGTTAGTTGTATACTCGTGTATGATGTAGATCCCCTGAAAATGATTCTTAATCGTTTTGTTTTCTTTGCTTATCACTTGTTGTCAAAATGTTGTCTTTGAGGAGCGGGGAAGGAAGATATGAAGCCGCACTTATTCATTCACAACGCGTCCAGTCACCAGCCTGTCCAAGTCCGTTGCTGGACATAGGCCCGCTCTGGGTTTCATCATCATCATAATCATCATCGACCTATTTTAGTCCACTGCTGGACATAGACCTCCCCCAATGTGCGCCATCACGCCATCACGCAAAATAGTATGGAGATGCTATTATAAAAAAATGCTTATCTTTATACTAATATGTTATTTATACTGAATTTTTTGTGACCGACATTTTAGTAAATCCTCTGATATAGATAAATATATCTAGTACATAATATGTGGACACGTTGACATCACATATGTGATACAGTATAAAGTCGATCGGTAGTACTCGTAATTAGGGCGTATAGTCAAAACACATTTTAATAATTCATTTGTACAATATAAAAAAAACTGATTAATTAATAACGCATTAATTGATTAAATTATAATTGGTTTAGTCATCATATCACATTGACTGTTCAATGTAAATGTTCGGTGCGTGGGCGCGAGTTCATTACACCCGCGGTATACGGAACCACTTGTAGTGGTTGTGTTAATGTTATCACGCTGGTGTGTTTCAAGGCGTGGTTACATGATAATCACACGTTTTGCATTACATTTGTTTATATTCATTTACGTATCATCATTTATAGATCACGTAATAACTCTGACATCGCGTCGTAGATTACGTGACTCAATGATATATCATTTTTTGCAAAGCATTAATAGTGAAAATGTTCATCATGATACATGCTTAATAAGGCAAATATCATTCAGTAATAATTTTTTTGGTTAATTACCTATTCTCTTCTCATTTCAAGGACCTATATAATAAAACTAAAAATAAGCACACAAACTAAATACTAAAAACTAAAAATAAGGATTTATATAATGTAACTAAAACTAAGGACCATAAAATTCCTGTGCAGCTCACAATACATTTACACAATTTTTTTAAAATGTTTTTTTACAAACAATGACTTTATCGATTAATAAAAATTAACCGTAATATAAAATATAATATAAAAATATAAAATAAAAAACGTTTCTTTTTTACGTTTATAATAATATATATATATATAAAACAAATATATAAATATTAAAAATAAATACATATAAATATAATATAATATAAACAGCTATAAAATATTTTCGTCGGTGCATCACTCTTCAACTAAGGGTCGAAACTAAGTCATTGTTTGGAATACAGATAGTTTCAGAACAATAGTAAGACAAAGGCTGATTTTAGCCACAAAATACACAATTTTAAATCTTCAATAAAATTCTGTAGTACGACGCTAAATTTTACGCCATTCGGCAATGCCTGCTTAAAGACTAACGCTTACTTAGAAATTAGAATTTAAAAATTTAAATTACGAATTTATTAATTTTGGTTAGAATTCGTCAGCAACACGCTAAATGCAAAGTATACCTATTTGCTATGAAGACCAATAACACTGCTTCCAATTATATTATCTGTAACTAAATGCTTTTTTTTTATCAATTACATAATTAACTGGTAATAGTACCGATTAATTCGAAATTAACTTTTTGCTATATTAATCTAATTACTTAAGCCTCATTTAAAAAACTGTCCTCAATAACACGGTCACAGAAATAAAATATTGGACTTTGTAATGAAAAGAAAACAGTATTTGTATTTTATATTAAATAAAAATTAAATAGTATTCGTTTAAAAGTGCACCACAGAACGGCTGGGCCGATTTGATTATTTTTTGCAACATCAGTAAAAAACTTGACTGCCCCGTTGGTGCAGTGGTTAATGCACCTGACTTTAATACAATTCCAGTTCAATTCCGACCAAGAATAAATATTCGAGTGATGAGCACAACTATTTACTATGTCTCTGAGCGTGAATATATATATGAGTGTATGTATATTTTATGTAGGTATATATCCAACCATTTGCATTTGCTTACAGGAACAAAAGCTCTATTGATAATGCGGGATCAGATGACCATGTTCGGAGTTGTTCCACGATATTAGTAGAGCTATAATCTAAGTAAGGTATGTTACGGAAACACAACTCGGAATATTGCGGAAATATTGAAAATGATTGTTTTTGAGGAATTTTTTTATAAACTAAAAAACTTTCTCATGTTTGGAACTAAACACGTGTATGTGTGTGTAGTTCTTCAATTTTTATTCGGGATTAATCGGAGACAGTTTTCAGGAAGACTAATTCGGAAGACTAATTCTATAAAGTGAAACGAACTGAAAAATTCACTTAAATAGTAGAAAACATAACATACGCATTCAAAATTAAATTACGAATATGAAAAATTTAATTTTAACCACTTTATTTTCATTAACAAGTTGAAATTAAATAATCAAACATGATGCTGATATATTTTTTATTTCGAGTCTACAGAAGTATAAAATGAAGCAGTTACAAAACCAGGTCGAATGTTACCCCGGACGAGATAAAAACTAAAAAAAGGCAAATCTCTAAACGCAATAAGCTACTTGACAGATCAAAGTTTAGTTAACTGTTTTCACAGTACGTAGATCTGGTCACAGACACTGGAGCCACCGTGAAATGGATTGGCATAATCATTATTTGGGATTTAATCACTTGCCTTTAGCGGTTCATTGAATTTTATTATTTAAACAATTGATGAAATAATCTTACTCTAAGTCAGTGCTTTATTATACATATGTATATGATGTACACCAGTCTTTATAACAACCAAATACGTGTGTGTTCTATTACCGTGAGCAGGCAGCAGAATATAGTACACTCCCACCTGGAATAGGTGGTGAGCCTGTATAAAAATGTATTAAAATTTCGGTTTTATTATTAAAACTAGACTTATTACATTAGACTGGACAGGTCTTTCGAATTAGATCCCGATATATGTATGTATATATTGACAGATATATATAATTAAGAAGCCTAACATCTATCGGCATTAAAACACAATGAGTCCTCAGTCCAAGCTGCCACACTTGTGAAGTCACTTCTATTGAGAGGTTGAGATTAGAAGAAAAATATACACAAATCTCTTGCGCAACACCACTGTTGCGGCGAGTTGGTGGATATAGGTCATCGTTGTTTAGAAGAGGGCCGTACATTTGTCAACTATTGTATTATGAAATGGGCCTGGCCATAGAGTAATATATTCTTTTTTATTTTTAATAATTATGTAGTTAGTTATTACAGACTATAAATACATTTAACATAAATTTAAAAGTGAAACAAAAATCTGTTATTGTTGTTGGGTATCATATTACATCTACATACCATAGACACATTATATTTAAATACCATAGACATCACTACTGAATTTTAAACTGATCTACAGTACCTCGTACCGCTTCCAGCTTTAAATATGCAAAACGCTCTACATACGATATAAAGGTTACATTTAGAACCGAATGAGCGCACTATTTATTAATTCCAAATGTAAAGTATGTAGAGCGAGCGACGGGACAAAATGTTTTAGCCATACAAATGAGTGAATGACAGTGTAATGCTACTGGATTCAGAAGGCCCAGGACCGGAAGGAGTGAGGAGGAGTCCAACAATGGACATGCAAATGTTGATGATGGTGATGACAAAGTGAATCGATTTAATATCTGAGTTTACGTAATCACCACCAACTTTTCTGTCATCCCACTGTTGGACACAGGTCTACCCACAGTATGAAATGAGTTAACAATTAACCTATATATATACGTAGGACGCCTTCCAGCCTGGTGGAGTGACGAAATACGCGAAGTGGCTGGTAGTGGTTATATCCGAAGAGCTGAAGATCGAGCTCAGTGGCGTGCTATTGGAGAAACCTATTTCCAGCAGTGAACGGGAGTAGGCTGATGATAATGAATTTATATACAACCGATTTAATTATTTTGTATATGCACAGCTTTGATTGGAAATGATACGGTCTCATTTTACATTTGAATTGCCCAATCTAAAGTAGTTCGGTGTAGCGAGCCGGCACAGCAAATGTGATATGATAGTGTTTCTATGTTGAGAATTAAGAGATTTTTCGTTTAGAATTATTGATATTAAACATTTTTAATTTAGGGTTTAAAATACAAGTCACAGTCAATTTGTTTTCATACAAATGAACAGTATGCCTTTGTTATGAATATACCCTTTGATTTTTCCGTTAGAAATGGCTTTTGTGGTGGATTTTTTAAGACGTGGAAGCATCATTTTTTTATCGGAAACATCGATAAGCACGCGCACGTGAAACTGATTGCATCGCCGTGCTACATGACATATGCAGTCTACAGGTAATAGTGTGTACGGTGCAAAGTCACTGAGTAGACGAATTGAGCTGTCGCAATTTGAAACAGACTTTGGAATTTTTTGTATGTAATGAAAACAAGTGTTTATAAAGTGTTTAATGAAAATAGTGTACAGCAGTGATAGCCTAGTGGTTAAGAATTCAGCCTCTCACTACGGGGGGCTGGGTTCAAATCCATGGCACGCACCTCTTTACAAAAGTGCGTTTTTAATTTAAATATCACTTGCTAACGGTGAAG
>DWJK01002470.1:0-14588 GCA_018248815.1 Croniades pieria auraria
CCCCAAAGAAAGCAAAAACAATTTTATCGGCTGGTAAGGTAATGGCATCAGTTTTTTGGGATGCTCGTGGAGTCATAATGGTGGACTATCTTTCAAAAGGCCAAACGATTAACTCAGCATACTATTGCTCCTTATTACGTCTTTTGCGTGAATAAATTAAAGAAAACCGTCCAGGATTACTGAGAAAGAAAGTGTTGTTTCACCAGGATAACGCACACGATCACACGTCTGTCGAAAGTATGGTTCAAATTCGTGATTGTGGTTTTGAATTCCTGCCTCACCCGGCTTATTCGCCTGATTTGGCACCTTCCGACTTTCATCTGTTTCCTATCTAAAAAAAAAAATAGTGGTGGCTAGAAATTTTCGTCAAATAAAGGGGTTGAAGTCGCAGTGAACCAGTATTTTGCAGACCTTCAAGAATATTTTTTTTACAACCGGTATAGAAGCTTTACAAAACAGATAGAGGAAATGTATTGAATTGGGATGAGATTATGTTTAAAAAAAAAAAAAAATATTTTTGTATGTACTTTATTTTGTTTTCTTGTTGAGGCCCCGAACTTTTCGATCCACCCTCGTACTATAGAAAAAGTATTGTCGCGCTTTTCATAAAGTGTGAGTATAACTCGCAATACCAAATACAATTGAAGAAATATACAAAGGAAATGAATGATACATTATAACAAAGGTTTTTTTTATTTAATTAATCTTATCTACGAATTTCCTGCTTCAATTAATTTTGCTGCGTGTTGTGTTTAAATATGTATTATATCGCTATGTTTGGGACCGAGTATTGAGAAAGTTTATCATATCATAACAATATTTGTATTATTAAAGTTTATTAAAGCAGTCATATAAATAATGAATGAGTCATTTCATATAAATAATTAATTCATATTTATTCATTCAAGAGTCATTTCATATAAATAATTAATTCATTCGTTTTTGATTTAATATCTAAATATAATGTAGTGTCCGAATTGATTTATTGCTAAGGAGAGCGACTAATAAATCATATTTTGGATTTTTAATGTCTTTCTTCAATTAGTTTTTTGATATAGCCATGTTACCACTATCATTGCAATTTTTTGTACTTTAAAACTAAGAAATGCTTTGACTGCTAAATGAAATTTTGAATTTGTATGTGGTAGGCTGGCAATAAATATTGAGGTGGTCAAAGTGAGGCTCCAAGACAGCTGAGTCCACAAGTGCTTTTTGTGTATGGATGTGGATAAAGTGTACATGAATACATGTAGTTTTTTACTTGTCTGATTACCAGGTTCTGTCTTTTTTGGGGTCAGATGACCATATATGGAGATGCTCCTAATTAGTCATTTACTGTTTATTTAACGGTTTATAATTATTATAATTAATTGTAGTGGACCCATTTATCATTCTACGGTTGGAATATGGGTCTCCTCTCATATTGAGAGGAGACCCATATTACTGGCCAAGTGCGGGTTGGCGGACTTCACACACACAACACACAGTATTTTATTTTTTTATAAATTCTAGGGTGTGCAGGTTTCCTCAGGATATTTCTTTCACCGTTAGCAAGTGATATTTAAATTTAAAACGCACTTTTGTGAAGAGGTGCGTGCCAAGGATTTGACCCTAGCACCCACGGAGTGAGAGGCTGAATTCTTAACCACTAAGCTATCACTGCTATTTTATGGTTTAGACACTTTTAATTGCCATGTACACTAATGTTAACTATATATTTAAGGAAAAATGTCGTGTTATGAATGTATATGTTTTTAATTAATATATAAATGCCTGTATACTGTAAACCTATGTTAATGAGTATCTTTTGTTGGCAGTCGGTTGAACTATGGAATATCACTCGGTACGAGGTCAAGATTTACGCAGTGACCAAGTCCATCACGCGATCAATTCTCATTAACGGCTCCGAATCACCGCCTAAAGTAAGAACATAATAAATAACTTATGTAAACCTATAAAGTATATGTATACTTGAGGCCGTATACTTGTAGTAGGCCATTGGTAGGTCCTTGAGAATATGTATGTATATTTAAGGCCGTGCGAATCTACTGATCTAATTGGATTTTTTAAACGTCTATACTGTTCTATAGATGGTTGGGGAACGAAATAAAACTTACTGGACTGTCAAGATTAAAATACTTGTATCATGTCTCATGACAAATAAGGTTTTTTGGTGCTAAACGTAACCTTAGCAGATATTAACTGTGCCATTACTTCAATGGTCCGATCGCTCCAGGTGTTGCTCAACTCCTGTAGCTGCCTAAGTTATATGCTTTCAATGTTTTTGACCGTTTCATTTAACATTGCATATTTTGTCATACATTGTGTGACTATTTTCTTTTGTTTTCTAGGAGGTATCAAGCGAAACGTGTTCAGCCCATTCGGAGCCTAGGTGGCCTGCTGCAGACTCGGTGTCACGTGGGGCGACCGCCTCTGTGGCACTCGTGGCCGCCGTATTGTTGATTCTGTTGGCAATGATGGCCACAGCGATGGTGTATTGGAGGTATGTCGGGTAATAAATAACTTATTTTTTTAAAAATTATATACGACGTTTTAGTTTTGCCGTCCACAAATCCAGACGCCGCTCTTCTACTGGAAATGTTACGTTAAAAACACCCAGTAATGTTTTGCTCGACCCGGGGATTGAACCTAAGACTTCTTGATCAGCAGTCGCGTTTGCAAGCACCCGACGAGCGAGGCAAGTTTACAAACAAATAAATATAAACAAATGGCGAATTTAATGTTCATAGGTCTCGCCTGACCAAGTGCATCAGTGCCGCATACAATTTCCTGGAGGAAGGTGGTGATCGAAACGGCGGTGTTCCTCGGAACGGTTACAAGAAGCCTGGTGAGTAAGAACATTTCCACATGTGCTATGCCATATCGTTGTCTATTTCAAAATGAATAAAGAGTAAGCTAGCGATGGTTGTCTGGCAACAGCTGTGGTATTTTAACGCGTGATCCTGTCTTGGCAGCATATTTGTAGCTTATATTATTATGACTTTTCGAAGTTCTGTTTGAGATTGATTGTAGATGATTGGAATATTGGTTTATATACCTTTTGTAAAATATATAATATCACTATCAAAAATTCCAAAATTATTATAAATTGCTCATATAGTGTCTATGCTATAAATAGAAAAGACGGTTCGCGTACACAGCTGTAAATAATCTATATTGTATTATTTGGAATTTTTTTTTTGATAGATGTGTATATACGAGTAGCAATTGTCCGATGAGATTATTATATCAATTGTGGATTGGATTTCATTTTCTTTCGAATTTCTCATTAGTACATTGTGGCGATTTTGACTTTACTCTCTCATTGGTCGATTGCAAGCGCGACTGCTGATCGGCAGGTCCCGGGTTCAAATCCCGGGTTAAGTACTATTAGATTATGCTAATTTAGAATTTATAGTAGTGATTCGGAGTCTGGATTCATGCTCGGTGTATGGCAATAGGTTCACCACCTATTCCACGGGACATAAACCTTAATGGTGAAACGTGGGAGTGTGTCACACCCCTCCGCCTACCTCTTTGGGGATCACAGGCGTGATATTAGGTGGCGACTTAGAAGTAAATAAATATGAGCAGTCGCAAGTGGGTTGCGACGTGTAAGCGAGGGTATGAGTAGGTAGAGGCGAGTGTATAGTGTGGTGTAAAGTAGCGCGTGCAGTAGCGCAGTGCTCGCCGCCGCGCGCGGGGCCGGGCGCGGCGGCGGGCGGCGCGCGGCCGCCGCGCATGGCGGGCGCGCACCTGCCGCTGCACTCGGCGCGCGCCTTCGCCGCGCACGTCGCCGCGCTGCACGCCGACGGCGACATCGGCTTCAGGTGCGTCATCGCATACGTCACATGTTCACGCGTATAGAGTGCGTTTGATTTTAATAGGACTTGCTTTTAAAAAAAAATCATTACGTATGTCGAAGTGAATGTGTATTGCGTATTGCTGGCTGATTACCGTAAAGTGGATACTGTCTAATGGTGGAATTCGATTACAAGTAAAAATAGGCTAAATTATATCTGTTATCTTATTTTTATTTTCCTGCGTTTTCTAATTTCTCTTAATTTTAATATGGTATTGCTCATCCGATATATTTTAAACCATTAAACGTATCACGTATTTCTTCTCCTTTCAGCAAGGAATATGAAATCGTCGTCGCAAAGTCGGCGGCTTTGGGTCATACGAGCCATCACAGCTATAGACCAGAAAACAGACTGAAAAATAGATATTTAAATATTACCGCATGTAAGTATTTTTTTTCTACTTTTTCTGAAACGTCTACTTTAGGAGCTCGTAAGGTATAATTAGCAATAAATAATTTTCCATTTCATTCGTGAACATGTAGATCAATGTAAAAAATAAAAATGTACATGAGAAATGGCAGCGAGTTACTTTTTGTCGGATAAAATACACTAGAATAGTAGTAACCGGCGACGTGCGCCCCTCAGACGACCACTCGCGCGTGTGCGTGTCGGCGGGCGCGCGCTGCGGCGCGGCGGGCTGCGTGGGCGCGGGCCGCGGCGCCGCCTGCGACTACGTCAACGCCAACTTCATCGACGGCATGCTGCCCGCGCTGGACCGGCCGGCGCAGCGCCGCCTGGAGCGCCGCCTGGAGCGCCGCCTGGAGCGCCGCGCGCGCCCCGACAGGTGCTCGCACGCCTACTGCTGATAAACATTTGTACATGACATTGTAGTCGTCGAACCTTTTATCGTTCCGCTGGAGAACGGGTCTCCTCTCGAAATTAGAGGGTTTTAAGGCCGAGATGCGATTCGTCGAATGATTTTTGTATATATTTTCTATTGTGTACGTGCACCCTCTTGTACCCTAGACGTGTAAAAAAATCAACTTTTATAAGTACATGTTGTGTCGCTTTCCGTGACGATCCTGATGAACCTGCAAGGTAAAGAAGCGATAGAAAAATAAATTAGATTCTGATGATTCTTCCACGTGTGTAAATTAACGTAAAACTATTCTCTGATCGCAGACAACCATCAGTTAAAGCGACAAAGCCGCCTCCGAACCTCGCAGAAGGAATAGAATCAGCTTTCTTGAACATCGAGTTTTCCGGTATCGTAGAGTCCGAGGAGCAGGCCGAGGACTCTGATAGCGAAAGAAGCGACGATGATTCCGAATTGGATGACGTTTATGTGGAAATTAGTAAGTGTTTTTTTAAAGTTGTAAGTAAAAAACTGAAAGACGTAGATCGCCTTGACATTGTCGTAAATAGTTAATAAACGAATTTAGTGTCTAGTAAAGCAAGTATCATTATTTTTGTCATTGTTATTTACATCATTAATCAATATCTACTTACAACAATTAATTTAACTGTTGATAAGCAGTTAGAAGGACCAATATTGTGCCCACAGTTTCTAAGATTATAACATTCAATGTGAAGTTAAAAGAAAAACGTTTTATATTTTATTTCATTAAACAAAAGTGTATGAGATATTCTTAATATTATTAACATACCACCTTTTTTCACTTTGATTTCAAATTATTTGGGGTGAACATGGTATCCTGAAATTGCTGTTAGATTTAGACGTAATTTTATGTTATTATCATGGTATAATATTTTTATATAATTTTTAGATGGAGTGCCTCGACAAATAAAGCTCGAATGGGTCGTATGGCGACGGCATTACATTGCCACACAGGGGCCCACGCCGGCCACCCTGGACGCGTTCTGGCGGATGATCTGGCAACATCGAGTGCATACCCTCGTCATGATCACCAATTTAGTGGAGCGAGGGCGGGTGAGCCATAAATTTTGTATTATCATGTGAGCGTAGGTATATAATACGTCTTAATTTTGACTATCATTACCATTAACGGTCTCAAACAGGTTTTATAGAGTTCTACTATTACATATGAATCTATATTCCGCTACTAATGTGCTCTACACTCATCATCAATCCATTCATGTATCCATCGACGAGTCCTTAGAAGTCGACATTTTCGTCGCCACTGGTCCTGGACCTTCTCAATCCGGCATAAACCGGCGGAAGCTCGGAAGGCGGAGGACGAGTCGAGCGGTACAAATAAATATTAATAAGATCGAAACGAGGATCGGGCGAAGGCTTACTAAAGTGACGTACATCGCAGCGCAAGTGCGACATGTACTGGCCGGCGGGCGGGCGCGGCAGCGCGGCGGAGTTCGGCGGCGTGCACGTGACGCTGCTGCACGAGGACGTGCGCGCCGCCTACACCGTGCGCCGCCTGCGCGCGCGCCGCCTGGCCGCGCCCGTGCGGGTTCCTCTTTACATTAGTCCTCGCTATAAACTATTTATATTCGAAACACCGAACGTAATATTTCCTCTGCTCGTTTTTATCGCCTGCCCTTTCACTTCTTTTGAGTAGTTAAAAAAAAATCGAAATTTAAATGTACAAAATTATTGTGACCTCCCACATAAAAAAATATTTACGTTTCTCCTTCTGACTCATTACACTTTTTATAATTTTTATTTAGGGACACGTATGTGCTCCTATTGACTTGCACGAAATAATTTTTCCGATGTTGAATTCTAGTTTGCACTCTGAAGCTCTTATATGTAGTATGTTAATTTGGTACGTAACGATTTTATTTTAAAAAAATCCAGGGCAGCGAAACGAGCAGCGAGGCGAGCGAGGCGGATGCGAACGGCGGCCGACACATAGTGCAGTACCACTACACGGTGTGGCCCGACCACGGCACGCCGCGCCACCCGCTCGCCGTGCTGCCCTTCGTGAAGGCAGCGGCTGACAGCTCTACTGTTTTAGTGCATTGCAGGTACTTTACTATTTACTCTACATTTTTTAAAAACAGTAATGCTATTGCACCATGTGGAATGATTGTGATACATGTATACGCCATTTAGTTAACCTGGAACTAAACTTTTCATGATTTTATTGAGCTGTACTTGTAAAATAAAAAACTAAAGCTAATTAAAATCTTTTATAGAAATGTGGGTAACTACAGAAATATCGTAGACACAATTACATCGAGCCACATTTGTCTTTTAATATGTACATCCATATATTTCAACCGAGGACAGTTCCAACCAAATCCTGTGTTAAATTCCTGATTGAATTTAACATACATAATAATTCGTTACTAACTTATTAGTAATGTAATTTATATTCTACAGCGCTGGCGTCGGCCGGACGGGCACCTACATAGTCCTGGACGCACAACTGAACCAGCTGAAGTTAACGGGCACGCTGTCGCCGCTCGGCTTCCTGTGCCGCGCGCGCACGCAGCGCAACCACCTCGTGCAGACGGAGGAGCAGTACGTGTTCGTGCACGACGCGCTGCTGGAGCACGTGCGCTCCGGCAACACGGAGGTCGAGTTCGCCAGGGCCAGGGACTACCTAGCCAAGCTTCTCGACCCGATATCCGAGGAGGAGCTGGCCGTGATGGATCTCAGCCCGCCGAAAGTCAGAAGCGTACACGAAATGAACGGGCTGGAGAATGGCGATACGGCCAGCGTGAGATCGAACGACATGAGCGAGAAGGAGGTGATCGAGAACTGCAGCGAGATATCGATAAAGACGGACGAGTTGAACAGCGAGTTGAGCAAGTCGAGCAAGGAGGAGGACTCGAAGGAGGGGATGAACGGGATGAACGGCGACGAGTCCGAGGGGGTGTATGACCTGGCGCCACGCTCCACTGACACGTACAGCAAGAAAATGCAAGCGTATAATAACATGAACGAGCAGGAGAAGGAAGAGATGAGAAGGTGAGCTTTTTTTCATTTTGTTTTTTGATTGTTTTTTCCCATCTAATAGGTTAACGTTTTGAAAACAAAATGTATCTTTGATAAAAACAAATTATGTATTTTTGTCACGGTTATTACAAGCAGACAATGGCTTGTTATACAAAAGTTACATATTTTAACTGTTGTAGACATATAAAAATTTAGGTTCCTTATTAAATATATGTAGACATAGAATTTGTACTTGTGTATATAGAAAGGTATGAAAATAGATTTAATTGGAATTTGGGAAACGAATTTTCTTATTCGCAGGGCAAATCGAGCGGAAAATTATGCTGTCCTTGAACGCATGCGGTCGCTTTCCAACCGGCATCAGGTTTACCAAGGACCGCCACCGGTCAATTTGTTAGAGAAACAATTTCAGGTTGGTTGTTTCTCTCTTTAACTACTATTTTCTCTTTTTTTCTCTCTCTCCATCTTTTCGTTTTCTGTTTTTAATTTCAAGATTATATTGTCCCTAAAAATCAAATCATATTGATTAGTGTGCCAGCTCATAATAGTATAATTTTATTATATTGTAATTTACAAGTCGTAAATGTGAAGAAAAGGAATACAACAGTGGAGGAAGAGACAATAGAAGGTAGAAAGGACCGAGTTTCAATCGCGTTTTTCTCAGTGACATGACATATTTATTCTTCGCTCCATTTATAAATCATATTATACTTGTCAATATTACGTCTAATGTAAAGGGTTGCCCGTCTATTCAGGGCTAATGCGCTGCGCCGATAGGAGGCGGTGCGAAAGCCCGCGCTCCGCAATCCTAAACCCGTATGCCCCGTGTAGGCGTCTCGAGGGTAAACATTTACGGGAGGCTCACGTCTCGTCGTAGGTCGAGACAAGTCGACGACGATGAATAAAATGGTAGCAACGAATAATATGCATATCGGTAGAAGTAACGTCGGTCGCCCTTGCCGCAGCTGATCACGCGCTCGTGCGCCGAGCCCAGCGCGTGCGCGCGCGCGCCGCACAACGCCGACAAGAACCGGCGCGGCGGCCTGCTGCCCTCCGACGCCGCGCGCGTCATGCTCGTGCCCAAGCCCGGCGTCGAAGGTGCCGCCCTCTGCCTACTCGATACCTCCTTAGCAGAACGTAGCTGTACATTTTTTTAAATAGTACATTAGATATGTCTATACAGGAGGCACCGTGAATCATTAGCGGTGTATCGATTTGTTACTTACCTTCAGACAAGTAGCGTAGTAGCAAGTAGTAGTAGTTTCGAAGTGGCTCGTGTCAGGTAAAAGACGACATCCAAACGTATGTGTGTATACCGCTCTGTGCGTCCGCTCGCAGGCAGCGAGTACGTGAACGCGTCGTGGGTGTGCGGGCGGCGGCGCGTGCGCGAGTACGCGGTGGCGCAGCACCCGCCCGGCGCGCCCGACCTGTGGCGCCTGCTGTGGGACCACACGGCGCAGCTCGTGCTGCTGCTCGCCGAGAACCCCAACGACCCGGTCGGTGTGATGTCGCTATATTATTGTGACTTGTGTCAGGATGTGGGTTGTTAAAGATTGACGTCTAAGCGTTTGTAGTCTAAAAGTTAATTAATGCGACCTTCACCATCTCTAAGTAAATTATTGCCCTAAAATGAAACCGGAGTACTTCTACAAACACAAAACGTCGGAACCATCTATTTACTATCTTGCAATACATCTGCCCAAGTTATTCCGCTCTTTACCAAAAAGGTTGAATTACAGAAAATACGACAACTACACATAATCAAAAAACTATGGAAACTCAACCTTCAGTAGAATATTTTGCTATTATTTGAATGTTCGTCCATAATATCTATGCCATCGATGTAAAAAGATACAATAATGCTACTAAACTACTACAATCTTTTTCTACTTCAACAGGAATGCGACGTTTTCTGGCCCACCGAAGAAGAACGGGAACTGTTCGTGGCCAACTTTAGGGCGAGCTTTGTTTCCAAAGATACATATGTTGCTTATCGGAGACTCGAGAAACGGTCTCCGGCCGCAACACCACCTGAAGCGGAAACCAACGGCTATGGAAGACAGGGTAACAGCGACTGTGCTGATGACGAGAGACTGATACCAGAGAACAGCTCGCCTATCACCGACTCAGAACCTTCTTACAAGTTTGACAGAACGGAGCTGAGGTTGGAGCGACTCAGCGGCCGGGATCTCTCCACAAGGAAATCGATAGCCAATGGCGATTTGTTCTCGTCCTTGTCAGAGAAAAGAAACGGTCCTAAATCTCCCCGCAGTCCTTCGAAGATGTCGCTGAAAAATTTCAAGCTAAGTTCGCCCACGAAGTTCAAGTTTCCGGACTGGGGAGGGCGGTCCGCTGGCTCCCCTCCGGATGTGGCGCCTCCCCCTCCCCCCATAGCACCGTCACTATCCGTCGAAGAGGAGACTGAGCTTCGGCGACCGTGTTACGTGTTCGAGAAGGTCGACAAAGTGCCAGACAACATGCCTACCGATAGAGTGATAGAAGTGACGAACGTCAGTGTCCATTCGCTTCAAGATGATTACCAGTTGAGTGTTAAGTTTATAAAGTGCAGTGGGTGGTTAGACGGTGATACCACCGAGTACAGTGCGGGTAGGCCGGACGAGAACGAGTTTGTCAGAGCGGTGCGGCAAGCTGTGAGTGAAAGTGAGAAGGAAGACGCGTTAGATAGGCTGATAGCTCCGTACAAGGACTCGTTTGCGCTGATCGAGTTCGTCGCCGGCTGCCAGATGGAGTATAAGAATGGACCTGTTGTTGTTATCGACAAGTAAGTTTTTTTTTAAATTTTACATTCCATTTTATTCATGTTCGTTTTGTTATGTATATTTCTTAACATGTTTACTACTTGTATTATGAGTAAGTTTGTGAAAGTCGCTTTTACGGCTATATATTTTATGCTGTTATTCTAGAATTTTTCGATTTTTTAATGATTTGCTATTCTAGACATAAAATAAAATTTTTGTTCATCAACAAATATTGGTTCTGGGTGTGGGTCGAATCGTATACTACATGTTATGGGCTTTCATAATACAGCGTAAAGGCGATACGATTGTGTTGTAACAAATGTTCCGTGATATACCGTGCATATTCAAGGTAAAGCATAGACGTACATGAATGAAAAAGTACATTTAATTAATTTTGTCTTATAACACACTTCACTTGCGAAGATACGGCGGGTGGCGTGCGTTGAGCTTCTGCACGCTAGCTGCGGCGTGCGGCGGCGCGCGCAACCCGGACGTGAGCGAGCCGGGCGCGGAGTGCGCGCCGCGGTGCGTCTCCGCCGACCTGTACTGCAGCAGCGCGCTGGCCGCGCACGCGCGCTGCGCCGCGCCCGCCGCGCCCGCGCCCGCCGCGCACTCGCCCGCCGCGCTGCTGGCCGCCTACTGCGCGCTCGCCGCCTACGGCCCGCAGCTGCACGCGCGCTGCACCAGCTGAAGCGACACACGGGTTAGGGTTTATACGTTGTTTTTAATCATCTGTTTCTATCATTGAGCGGCACTGACAGAATTCATCTGCTTCGGTAGCGATGCAGAAGTATCGAGACACAATATGTACCTACTTCTTTATACGCACTGACGACTTGTAATTATTGGCACTTATCTTTTCAGGTCGCCAAGCCCACCGGAGCGGGAACCTCGGTATTTTGATAGATGTACACAGTATGTAATATGTAAAAAAGAAGTTGAATACTCAGAGCGTTGTGTGGTCCCCGGCGGCCCACGACCGTCCCACATTGTGCGTATTCAAAGTGCGCGGTACATATTTGTACGCTCGCGTCTACGTGTATTTACTTGTATGTAAAGTTATATGTTAAGTTGCAACCGACCAATCACAAACGTTGATTTAACAAACACACACACAATTGTAGCATTTCTGTCGTGAACTTTCGTTTTCGTCCGCTCGCGGGCCGCTCAAAATGTTTATAATTATATACTATATGAGAAAGGAAAACAATAATCTAGCGAATTATCAAATAAAATAGTTGTTTTAAGGCTTCGTCTCTTATGAAATAAGATGTGGTTGTGTGCATTACGAATATTTAAATATGAGACTTGAAACTGTTTTTCTAGTATTTTTTTGGACAATAGTAGGCCAGTTTGGACTTGCGTTCGTATTTTTTTTCTTGAATAGATGGTACTACGGCTATGATACTTGCTATCAATGCTAGATTAATAATTTGACATGAATGATGATTATTTCTGTTAGTTAGGTTTTAAACTATTTTTCAGTATTTCCTACGAAAATATATTGGCGTTTAGTTTTAACATGACAGTAATCGCCACGTAGAGGCTATGAGAATAAAAAAAGATTTGGTTGAAATGTATAATGAAACAGCGATCGAACCATCAAACTAGTACATAGAATTTTAAAAATGCTATCGTTTTGAGACAGGTTTTTTAATTAAATACTATCGTAAATATCATAACATACGTGGTGAGCCATTCTCTGCGTCTCACTTTATGGAATCTGGTACATGCCCACCATCAAACACGATAAAGACTTCGTTATGTTCAACCGAACATTTAAATAAGTTATCGTTAACATAAAAAATATTACGCCAAATATTCTCAATTATTAAAATTGTTCGCATGTTTTAAATAACGTGCAAATTAACTAAAGACATTTAAGTTTTGCTTATGATTATATTTTATTAATGATTAATGACTAATGCTATCATACGCCGTGGTACTCGTCCGTTCTGAATAGATTTGATTTTATTCTTGATCTAAGTTAAACCGCTGTATTACGTCACAACACAAGTTGACTCCGTCAGATAAGTTTTTAGCGCTGCTGTCAAATTTTGCGCTATATGGCATAGATATATTAGACGTAGATTAGGGAAGCCAATCTAAAATGTGTCCATCGAAAAAAAAGAGGAAGCAAATGAGGCTACCTATCTCTGTCTTTTTCTATTCGTGTACGCACAGGTAGCGCTAGCAGAGTCATGCTTCAGCAGTGAGATAGGGAGAGATAGAGATAGGATATCGCGATTGTTTCTCTCTTCCTAACCGTCGGACGTTGCCGCTTACAGGCAGTCGTATGTCTTCCCTACTCTATATATATCTCTCTATGTTATGTCGAATATGCGCCAACAGAATCTTTAATAACGATATTCTAATGACACTGTGTTGAAGGTTAAAAAAAACGAAGGTCATATTTAATCTTGTTTTAAATTGTCTATTAACTCTTAATATAAAAACATTCCGTACTTTATGGTATCTTTATCATACAGTTAATTACAATACGTATTGACTTATTTCAATTATGTATTCATTTATAAAGAAGCGTATTCCTGCTGTATTTGACGAGGGCTTTGTTTGACGAGATCATTAAGTGATGACGTAATATTGCGATATAGTGTCATAGACTCAGTGCAATAGTTCTATCTACATACATATTATGATTATTATTATTATATATTTTACGCATTTGTAAGTTAAAAAGCTGAAGAGTGTATTTTAGTACTACGTAGCAATCTATTCGTCTTTGGATAACACTTTCTAAAGCCGGGTTTTCATTTAGTCACCTTAACATATCTGAGCTCGCTGCGAACATTCGCAGAATTGAGCGAACTTTGTTCTATCTGGACGAACGGTTTCTTCGTTCGTATTCGTTCAGAGCACTAAATGGAAACGCGGCTTAAATAAAAAAAGTATATACAGACAGTATAATGTGTATGACGTATTTATAATTCCTATTAAATCAAGTTTATGGTCCAGTATTTTTTATTGTAATCTAGTGTTATAATAATGATATATAAATGTGAAGACTGCTTTTTAGTGGTTCGTCAATTATGATGATTGGTTCCGTTCGGATCTATGGTTTGATTCTTCTGAACGATATATACTAACACTTGTTATAGAAACTTATCTATGGTTACTTTCGTAAATAAATTAAATTTTATACATACCGAGATAAAAAATATATATTGATAAACTTAAAAAAAATGTTCGTATATTGAGAACACTGAATGTAAGTACATCATTGTTCTCTGTCACAATGTAATTAGCTAGAGATTGAGATGTAGGAGAATACATCTCCGTCACCTCTTATTAACGTACTCATCTGTTACATAGAAATTTTATTGTTATATTAACCGTTTTTTTGAACTTCTCAAATTGAACAAATAGATCTTGTCTATGATTTATATAGGGGAAAGTTTGCTATATTGTACCACTTACCTTCTAGCCAATTTTGCAAGAAAACTATTAAGGTTATCCTTATGTTTATTTGTTTGATGTTTAGTTGAGTAAATTGAATCAACTACACTGCAATTATTTCTCATACAAAGAGTGCAAAAAAACAGTTTCTTGTTCTACGTATTTATTTAGGTAGCGATAAAAAAAAAGGTACAGTGTCCTATATCTATCTCTTTCTTATCAATTAATCACAGCCCAGAGATCAGAGATTAATTAAGTTAAAACTACGAATAAAGTTTCTTAAATATGAACTCTTCGCACGATTTAAAAATTGGTTCATTTAATTTGTAACATACGGTTTCTTAATGTATGTTAGAACTCTCCAAGACAAATTACCAAAATGTAAATTTCTACAAAAATATTTAATCGTACCTAGTGTTATAATCATTTTAATGGCAAACAATTTAACCAAAATATTCCTTTTCTTACCTAGTTCAGATTTGAGATTACATGAGAGATAAAATTTGCACTTAACTTAAGGCATATAGGACAAAAATCAGAGACTTCGCTGCAAGTGATACGGAGCCACTTATAACATCTTACACATTCAATCTACTCTACTTTAAGTGCTTTTTTATCAAAGTAATACGCATTCTTCTTAGCGTGTCGATGACAAACAAGTTTTATAATAAGTCCCTAAATGCTCTTAGCCCAGAATTTTGCCACGCT
>DWJK01002471.1:0-14587 GCA_018248815.1 Croniades pieria auraria
ATATATAATGTACTGTATCCTACAGTTTGATGTAAGATTAAATTCTAAAATAGAAAAAAAAAATTGTGTCTTGCATATCGTGTTTTAATGAAACATAACAAATATTAATGATATAAATGTATTTGTTATTTAGTTAATATTTATAATCGTCTATGATACAACCATTAAAGAAACCTAGTATAGTGTTAGTTAAACGTAAGTTGTACACTCCGAAGGCGGATACTGACGGACGTTTGATTAATTAATTAATTATTAATTGTTGTTTAGGTGTTAATAACATTTACTCAGTACATAACGATTACGTATATGTTATTAATAACATTGCTGTTAAATATTTGATGTTGTAGATAACCGTTATAATGCCATATGTCTAGAAGAACGGTAGAGCGCAGTGGCTAAACCTTTTTATATATAGCATTGACGCATATTAAAATACTACTTGTCTACCTATTATTAAATGAACTCTACCTTCAGAGACTCATTTATTTCGTAATGGGACGTAAACGAGTTTTACACTCTGCCTACTCCTTCGGGGATTACAGGCGTGACATTACGTTTGCATAATACGAACATAGTGTTTCATGCATGTTAGGATATTTCTATGATAATAAACAATATTTAAATGTATAGTTCTACTATGAACATTGTTCATAAGAGATTCTAAAGCTCGAACGAATAGTGAAAAGGTCCATTTTGTAATACTTAGGCAGCACTTATTAATATACAAGTATTTTTAATACATTGAAGCTAATAGCAGGCAAACTTTAGAGCTTATCTATAACCTTAGTCGCAGCACAATTGTAGAGACATCGAGTTATGTAGAGCAACTTGTGTGTCGCGTGGAGTGGTCTCGTCTAATTACTTTGACTTTTTGGACTAGTTCAGATTGAGTGTCAATACCTATTAGTATTACTGAGTACTTTGCCTACTTAACCGTATACACCTTTATCCACGTCACTTGAAGGTGTTTCAGTATACTTGCAAGGGTTCTGGACGTGCCATATGTCATTATCTTATATAGCTAAAACGTTAACTTGCAAAAATTGGTAGTACTGCACTCACTGCCTACCGCTTCAGGGAAATAAAGGCGTGATGTAATGTCACGCGTGAATAAAATGTGTTATTGAGAACCCGATGTGGAGGGCAATCAGCGAAGCACTTGACTCGATAAAGTGGGGAAATCGTAATACATACTGATATGACTTTATGAACGCTGGCTCCGATACGGGAAAAATAATTGGCTTCAATCAAAACAAATGATCGACGAAGCCTTACTGTATTATACTTTTCTATGATATTAAACAAGAAAGCAACATTTTCTTATAGCAATAGGCTCGCGTTTCTAGTCTTATCGGACGGTAAGCGAGTTGTGGCCTAGAATAAAGCATGTTTGCCTATAAAGTGCCTATTCACGCTTGTCTTTTGCAGTTGTAGGTGGTACGAATCGGGAAAATTGGATCCCGCAGGGAGCTCCACTCTTTGGTAGTCTTTTTATTTGAATAAAAATGTTTCTAAACGTATATATCATCTATCTCCGTCGCACGGTCATTTAGATTCTTATGTGTGAATTTTTAAATTTCGAATTTGTGGCCCAGCAATTTATATTTCTTCTTGTTTTCCATTTAATGGCTGATCGGCGATATCTGAGTACCACTGAAATTAATTTAATTTTAATATAAATGTATTGTCACATAGACAAGTAATCAATTGTTAAATGAACACATTAAATGTATCAGTTAAGGGCTAACTAGTCGAAGTATACATTTTGTTATGTCCAAGGAAATTTGTAGGACCAATGCGACTCTATAAGATAAGCTTATGCATGAGTAAGGTTTTAAATTTTTTCTTCCTTGTTCAATTTATTTGCTAATAATATGTATATTGCGTTCAGTATCCGTCTCTAGTTAAATAATATGCAATCAGTAACTCAATTGAAAGTTTACAATTAAAATATATAAGTATATAACGATTTCTTCAAAGTTTTGTTTGTAACGTGTTAGATGTTATCTAGAGCAGATGCTTAGTAATTTAAATTCCCTTTATATTTGTTTATAAAGCTTCGTTTATTCCTATCCGTCCTTGGCTCGGAATTAATCAGATTTTCCTTTCATTTCGCGTCTAGAGAGAGTGAAATCAATTGGGATCAATAAAAATATCCTCTGACATTTAGTAAAGTTAGCTGAACATTCTCTAGTTAAGAGGAAGTCGAGTGTTACCCTCGATTCGTTATCACCATTTTCACACGCTCTGTTGATAAATAAATAGCCTATAAATATTCTTCTTATTTTTTTTGTTGCTAAAAATAGTTTTCTACACCATCACAATATGTTTAAAAATGTGAACCAGTAACTGTAACAGATGTATATATTGGCGACTATAAACCGATTCTCGACTAAGCCACTGCCTGGTTTCTCATGATGGCTAATAATTTTAAAATTACCCAAACATCAATGTTACGTTTAACTTATTTCCACTCAATCCGTTGTAGGTATTGGTAAAAAAAATCATAAAAACTTCATGTTCCATTTTCATCGTACTGTAAAGAAAATGACAGCATGAGCCTATGAAGCATTCAATTGATATGCAACCGTGTCTCTGCTTCGACACGTGTCTGGAATAGGCATCTATTTGTGTCCGAAATAGTACTTTCTCGAACTCATGAATAAACTCTAATTTTCTGTCTACTGTGTGTACCTGTTAATGAAATAATTGAATGCTATAATAAAATAGTTTGTATGATTTTAGAAAATACTAACGCGTCCTCACGACCCTTGAGTTAATCTGTATGCTTCGTTTCAACGAAGCTAAAATATATTATGGTACTTCGTATTTATCTATAGTTCATCCTTACTAATATGTTGTAGCACAAAATTATAAATATTATTACTTACATATATAAATAAATATATACATAGGTAACTATATATATTACAATTGTCGTTGTCTCTATGTAATGTCAATTTTGTATAATAAAGTGTTTACCAAATCCTTGTTTTTCTTATCCCCAATAAAAGCACACACCTTTGTATTTATATTTAATTTAACGAACATACTTAAAGATAATTTACATGGTTGGTAGGTACAAATGATTATTCGTAACAATATGTTAACAATTATGATTGTTATGATCGTTATCTAAGAGGAAAGATGAACACTTACATTTATCATCACATCATTTCTATAATTAAAAAGTCCGATATAATTCATGTATCGCCCTTCTTGGTAGTCCTTGACACACATAACTGCAGATATCGATAGGTGCTTGTTTTTTATACTGTCTTTCGCAAATAATGTAACAAAAATACATATATATATATATATATATATATATATATATGTGTAGCATAAAATTCATATTTCGTTTAAATGAACATGTTAACATTATCGGTTCCATTTTTGAAATATGAAAAACCAGAGACATACTTATCAAACAGCATTACGTTTTTAAATAGGCATTTTTTATCTGTGGTTTAATTTAATTTATCTCTATGGAGAAGCTGTACAGATATACCACTTAAGCACTCTCTGGAAGAAGTATTCCGCCATTGAGAACCGCCTGTAGTCTTATGGGTAACCATATCGTATTAACATTGAACTAAGAATATTGACCTCACTATAAACACTAAAAATCATAGACAAATCACTGAAAACTCGTTGAACCATAAACAAAAAAATCTAAGCGGGACTACCGTCGTTTCTTGACGAATTTTAAATCTTTATACATCTATTCTATTGTAAGTTGATACCTACCTGATAATATCGAATGCTTTTGGGATAATTCAACGTAATATAGATAATATAACACATTCCATATTAAAAAAGCACTATCAATTTAATTACAATATAATATTTACAACGACTTAGGAGCGAAGGAAAAATTACAAGTATACATAGAAAGCGATACAGCGAAAAAATTAAATATAAAGTCTTAACAGCTTTAATCAAAAGCAGTGGTGTTATTATTTTGGCATCAACATTTAGTTTCGTAGCGTTTATTCCATGGAAAAAATAAATATCATGCAATACAGTTTAAAGAATTAGAATTATTCGTGGTTTTTTTTATTTACTTATATAAAAAAGAACACTATTTAAAACCTCAAAAAAATTCCAACAAAATGTTACGCTACTTAATAATCAGTGGCTGTCATCACTTTATTCAGCATTTTTCAATGCGGTCAACAGAAAATACCCTTGCAAAGCATCCTTTAACATAAAATATATGATATATAATAAATCATTTAATTATTATGACGACTAAACGGAAGTTATCGGATAAATTCTTCGTTAGTGACGAATGTCTTTATTAGAAATATATTTTGCAAAACGGGTACTTATTCATTTATTTGTTTAGCATAATGTATAACATTTAACAAGGCAGCGAAAACAATTTGTTCACACGAAGTGAAACGGTTTGTTCCTCGTACAGCACACGTAAACTAGCATAAATATAAAAAAAAACAATTTTTACAATTTCCAACTCTTTTTACATCTTTGGTTCAATACTTAGTGAGGGTTGGTGAACACTTCGAACACAATCATTGACCGATATATTTTAATCTGCTTATAAAACATGTTAATTAATTTCTAAGACTATAGATTCAGTTTAAACTTTCGCATATTTATTGGTAACCATATATAATTTAGCAGTTGATATTCTTGGATATTTTAAAATATTATGTACGATCTATAAAGTCCCACGGCGATTCTAAGAACATGTAAAAATTCGATACCAATAACAGAGTATTTTGAAGCAATATAACACACTCCAATCTTATATGAATACACGACACAGACAATAACAGCCGTCAAATAGGCTCGATTGTTTTTCGATTTTAACCGTAAGTCAGTGGCTGATTATCTGAGTTTTATCGCACACTTATTGAAGTGCGGTTCCCAAATGTACTTTCACTGAAGTTTAAATCACTAATTGACAGATTGGTCAGCGGCCGTTTCAGCGGACGGCGACGCCGTTGATGGTGACGACAGCGCTGGGCCCCGTGGGCTCGGGCTCGTAGGCGGAGTCCGTGTCGCTGCGGCGGCCGTACGCCACGTTGTCGGCTATCCGCTCGCTGTACGGCGAGTCGTACACGTTGTCGGTCACGTGGTCATAGATGTGGCGCCCGTTGGTGTCGTGCAGCGTCGCGTAGCTCATCACAGCCGCGTTCTGGTCCTCCTTCCTCTCCGCGCCTTCTATATTTTCAGTATTCTTCACCGGTGTCGCTTTACGACTGTAATAAATGAATCTTACTATGCATTGATCCATTCAATGGTAAATATTGTTGAAAATATTCTTAAGCTAAGAATTTTGTCTAATTTGTTATACCAGTCACCGTTACAGTTAAGCAGTAGTTTAAAACTATCAAATAATATAACAAGGAAAAATATTATTTGAGAATATTACTGTACTTGTAAACCCATTTAAAATGCGCTCTCATGTCAATGAATCTTATAAGAGATAAAAAAAAAAACTTACAGTCTCAGGTAAATGACTCCTAGCAGCATGAGCAGGAAGAGGACCACGCCGCAGCCGACGCCGACGCTCAGCGGCAGGGTTCCGTTTTCAGCTGCTTCATTGGTGGCGAGCTCGCAACTGGGCTCCTCGCCCGACCACTTCCCGTCGTCCAAACACTTCCGCAAGAACGGCCCGACTCGTTGGAACTGCGGCAAGCAGTGGTACTCGACCGAGCTGCCGAATAGCGTCGAACTATTCGCTATAATTATACGTCCGTTCTCTATAGTGCCAGGTGACTTGCAGTCGATCGCTGTGGACAAATACAGGTGAGAATTAAAAACGAACATTGAAATCTATCGAAATTTTAGTTAAGATACACAATTCTTGAACTAATTGGTAACTTTCATTAAAAGCAATGACGAAAGTAAATTTTGTAAGTGACAATTTTTTTATTAAATATCTCTAAAAATATAAAATAGATTGAATCTTCTATTAATTTCTAATAATTAACGGATAAATTCCTGATGTACATATTTGTTAAGGAACACTTACGTATACACACGGGAGGTGCTCCATTCCATTGACCCTTGGGGAGGCACGTCCTGGTCTGGTTTCCTTTCAAACTGTGTCCTCGTTCGCAGCGGTAATGCGCCTCGCCACCAATGCTGAGCGTCGACGTGACGACAATCAAACTGAGACTGTTCTTGATTTGGATCGATGGGTCGACGCAGGTTATCTCTGAGAATTGCAAATGAAACTGGTTAATGAGGACAAATGCTTTGATGTCAGTTCTCTATTTACAGCCGCCTAAAATATTAGTTACTGGCCTATGCAACCTCTAACATATTTATTTACATCACTACAAGGACACACATTATCAATGATTCCTCTAATAGTTTTGTTATTAGAGAAGGCTAAACATCGAATACGTCTGAGTTTCACAAGCCGACGTCATCGTCGCTTACGATCTTATAAGTTCAAACTCGAGCTCAAAACATTGTTTCAGATCGATTTAATACCAAAAAATAGTCAATACGGCACCTTTACAAACCGGCGCCTCAGAACTCCAAGTGCCATTATCCTGACACAGTCTTCTGGAAACTCCGTCCAATTGCCAATGTTCTTCACATTCGTACAACGCTGCGGCGCCGTAGTACGTAGCGTTGGTTGCTAACGTAACTTTGCCATTTTGAAGTCGACCAGGATTACCGCAGTCCACATCTGAAAAGTTATCATTGCGATAAATAAAAAAATAACTATTTATTTTTGGTCGCAAATTATTTGCCGATTAACGCTACTCTCTAAAGGGTCAGAGAATTATTAAAAAAGTGACTCATTACAAGAATGGTAGTTACAGATAACTAAAGCACGCCAAAAAGTCATAAAATCTACGGCATAATATAACTAGCAGCTCTGTAAGCATATGTAACTGGATTTTCTTTTAAACGAAAAACTGACTTACATTGGCACCTCGGTGTAACCCCACTCCATTGGCCATTATCTTCACATGTAGATAGACTTTCGCCAACCACTTTGTACCCTCGTTCGCACCGGTACTTCACCAGGGCGCCGATACGATAGGTGTTGCCGCTGTTAGTACTCACTGAAGTTCGGATCATAGTTCGTCCGTGCATTCGGTCGTTACCAGTCACTGACACTATGCTGTTCTCGGCGACTACTGGTTCGGGGCATCTTATCTCTGTGGAAATGAAACGACTCGTAGATTATTTCGTTAATATAACACAGGGTTTTTCAAACTTTTGCCTCCATGAACCCCTGTAAACGTTTCCAGATGACAGCGAAACCCATAACCAAGAAATTAAACCCCCCCCCACCCCACTTCCAAAGAAAATAATAAAATTGACTGTTGTAGAAAATAAGGTTTTTATTTTAATCAAAGGTAACCAATATAGTGCCAAAAGAAATATCCACGCGTAGATTTTGTAAGTTTTGAAAAAATACATTGACATAACTTCTCTATTTGTTTACCGATTTGAATGAAAAAAACTCTAAACGTTAAGTAAAGCCCATCGCAACATAATCCTGAAAATTGCATTCAAATCAGATAAGCCGTTTCTGAGATTAGCGTGCACAAACATACAGACAAACAGACAAAACGAAAAAACATTGTTTTGGGTTCTCTTGCCTATATAAAGACACCCCATTATGAAAATATATTTGTCATGTACAGACAACGATCAGTTACAGTTTTATTATATGTATAGATATTATTCTGATTAGTGAGTTTGTTTCTTGTCGCAAATTGAGGCAATTTTAGGAGTAATTTTGAACAATTTTAACCTTAATGCTGACTCCGCCAGCCATCATTACGTGTATCTTGTCGCGGACCCCCTACGGTCGAATGGCGAACCCCTATGGCGCCGCGTATCCCACTTTGAAAAACACTGATATAACGTAACAAAATAGCGGTATCTCCCCGAAGGGGTAGGCAAAGGAGTGTAGTTTATGTTCCAATGTGGAATAGGGAGGTAGTCTAATGTCGTACATTGGACAAAAATTCAGTCTCCGATTTAATCCTATCAATTTCAAGTTAGAAAACCCAATAGTAGTCAAGCCGAGGATCGAACCCAAGACCGCGCGCTTAGCAGTCGTGTTTATAAACACTCTACCAACGAGGCAGTTATTAAATACATATTCAGCATAATGACGATGAAATGAATAAGCCGAAATGAACATTTCTTTTAATTGTGAAATAAACATATCTGATTGGACACTTGATGTCCATATTTTACGGACAAATTTTTTTCAGCATCACTTAGCAGCGGCATATGCTATGTATTTTTATACCTTTTATCTTTGCAACATATTGTATTCAATGAATATGAAAAAGTTTATTGTAAACATTTATTAAAACTAACCTTCGCATCTCGGAGAAGAATCACTCCACTGGTGATCTTCCGTGCACACCCTTCGCACGGGGCCCACGAGTCTGTAGTTAGTGGTGCACGAATATTGAATCACACTCCCCAAGTGTGTTGTGCCGTTGAGTAGTTCCGCTAATCCGTAAGGCAAGGGTGGTAACTTCCCGCAATCCACGTCTAATAAAAAATTAAATTATTCTTGAAAAGCTCGTCAACAGCCTCAATCATATTTAAAAGATGCTTGAATAATGGAAATGGCATCGATGTTATTAATAATTGCTGTTTATTAACTTCCTATTCAAGTTAGCCACTATCCATAACTTGATATATGTCTTGTGAAATATAATATTTCGAGCGGAGTAGCCTGTATGCCTGTCATATATTTCAAGGTTATGGGGAAAGAAAATTGAGCGTACATTCACACTTGGGCGACTCGCCAGACCATTCGCCGTCGGGTTGACAGAGCAGATTCTGTTCGCCCACCAGTTTATGTCCTCGCTCGCAGTGGAAGTCGATCGTCGAGTGAATATTATAATCGTAGGCCTCCATATATCCTCCGGCTGGTACTTCCGGATCCGCGCACGTTATGACTGAAAAAGTGGACCAATTAATGATGATAGTTACGAAGACATACTCTAAGTAACGGAAGGCCGACTAAAATAAATTGCCGCGGTTATTGCAAGTAGCCATGGCAATTTCTAGAAAGTAGCAGACCTTAACTATGGTTGGCATTAGTCGCTGTGGTGTTATAACACCTAACGTGTTAAGACTCGATGAATGTTGGGAAATATTACAACATGATGAAGTAAAATGGAAAATGGTGTCATCATCATCACCCTATCTCAGTCCATTGTTGGACATAGGCCTCCCCCAATGAGCGCCATCGCGCCTTGACCTCGGCATGTCGCATCAGCATGAAAATGGTGTATTGAGATGAAAATTGCGAGTATCACGATGGATAAAGGTTGCGACCGCTTCGGAAGAACCTTAATTTAAACAACTCACGTTCACACGACGGTATATCATGAGACCACTTCCCGTCCCTGTTGCAGGTGAGCACCTCGGCTCCTGCTAGCCAGTAATCAGTCTCGCAGTTGAACTGCGCCACCGAGCCGTACGTAGTGGTGCCGTTTAATAGCCTGAAGGATCCCTTATGGACCTGAGCTGGTGTCCCGCAGTCAACGTACTTGCAAGACGGTGGCGTTCCAGTCCAGATTCCACCCAAAGTACAAGTTACGCTCTGTAAAAATAAAAATATCGCTAAGTATGCAATTGTCTATTTCAGTATTTTACAGAGAGGACATATTTTGTCCGTTTGCAAATCTCTATCATTGCGCGAATTTCTCGTAAATAGTGACGTCATTAAATTTGTAAAATGATGAAATATTTTAATGAAGAAATTTTGTTTTCATTATCTATTGTTCATAACAAAAGTAGTACAAGTCAAAAAAACCAGCAAAATCATTTTAAAAGACAATCACGCCACAAATAAGGCGAAACGATTGATTTCACAACACAACACAATATGTTTTTATTACGTTTTCAAATTGTATGTGAGTAAAGACACTGATGATAAGTAATTTCACAGATTCTCATGACGGCAATATCGTCCGAACTCGTCTTTTCCTTTGTCTACATAATGGTGTACATTATAATGAAATTATCCAGCAACATTGGTTTTATTATTACAGTAACTGCACTCAACATCTTCTCGTAGAATGTAAATTTATTTTATACGAACTCAAATTAATAAAATTATGATTAATAAAGGGAACTCGTATTAATAGTTACCGGAGGTCCAAATAATATGAAGCCATTCTGGCAACTGTAAGTTGCCAGCGAGCCAGCTTTGTGACCGCTCACAGTGACAACAGCACCAGACACTGGCGGTGGATCAGGGCACCAATCAAACAGACACTTAGGCGCTTCTCCGTCCCAGATTCCTTCATCACCACAGAGCCTCTCAGCTTCACCAACGAGGGTGTGGTTTTCTCTACAAGAGTACATGGCTCTGGCTCCGTGGGTTGTGCGGCGATCCACCAGGCTGACGTCACCGTCTTGAATAGGCGTTAAACCACCGCAGTTAACATCTGGAAATGTACAACACGTATATAACACATGATAATGTCGTTGAATGTTTTTAGTAAAATAACGCAACCCAATTTAATTTAATGACACTCGCCTGCTAAGTAGCGTTAACTCGTGTCTCTAGAGAGAAATTTTCTCACACTGTGAAATTTCTTTTAATTCTAAATTAATTAATCTTTTTCCTCTCATTGTCTCATCACAACTTTTTTGTTCAATTTTTACTCACATTTACAACTTGGCGCCGTTCCAGACCAGAAACCGTCTTCCTTACATTCTCTGGTCTTGCCCCCCACAAGCATATGTCCCTCGGGACATTTATAGGTGATCGTCGATGCGACTAGATAACTGTTCCCTTCGATTGTCGTGTTCAGTAATTTATCAGGACTGCCGCACGAGGGCGGAACTAAAATAAAAGGAAATATGATCAAAATAGACAAACAATAACTTGAATATCGTACTAATGTAATAATCAATATTTAAGGTAAGTCGCACTTGCAATTAATCTGAAATGATTAAAAATTACATAATCCTCTATCTAAATAAAATTCACGGTAAAAGCTTAATCTCTGTGATTTAGTAATGTTATAAAAAACTTGCAAAGCAAATAGCGTAGAAACTTTCTATAATTCACGATGCAAACGAATGAATTCGAATATTGATATTTCACTACTTAAAAGTCATTACAGCGGTAAAGCACTTTTCATGCTTCATCGCACAGTTCGCTGAACAATGTGCTATATATAGATATACAATATTGCATGAACAAAAGAGGAAAATAACATATTTACTGTGACGAATTAAATTGACGAGTATGCGAGGCAGCGATTGCGTAATTGGATACTACCCGCCACGTGTACGGATCGTAACAGCATTGTTACTGTTACAGATACTGAGAAACTTGTTTTTACTTAAGTATATAAATAAAAAAATGTCTGAATACATTAATTTGACTCATTTGAGCAAAGAGTAAAGGTGAAGGTGATACTGCTAGCTCAGTTGAATGATTTAACAATATTAATTAACGATTTCGCTCAGCCGATGTACATATGTCGAACTTGTCTCTAATGATACGACGAATTTTATAATATCACGTTACAATGAACACTGTAACCAATATCTATCGCCGAAATACAAATAGACATACGCTTTTGTTAAGTCTATATATGAATAGGTTATTTGTAAGAGAGTTGTTCATAGTAAATCACATAAGAATTTTAGAGGCGATATGCACAATAACTTCGCAAGGTTGATTACTGTTGCTCGTCGCCACGCTGTCCTGAACCATGACATCATCGGTAGGTATTAAAATATTTAATAACTGTCAACTTCAAGATTTATGTATATATCTCACTACATCATATGTTACACGAGCTTATTAAAGCAGAAGCTTGCACAAATATGACACAATTTGCAACGAGCGTCTCACTACTATTGTATTTGGAAATCGATTTATACTTTTGAACTGTGAAATTCAGTTTCGCTTGCGCTGTTCACAAATGATACTAGTGAATCTCAAAATGTTATAGAAATTTCTCGATAATAAAAAAAAAAGTAACATCACGTCTGTAAGCCCCGAAGAGGTAGGCAGAGGAGTGTAGTATGTGCACTCCTACGTTTCACCAGTTACGTTTAGGTCCCATGGAATAAGTGGTGAGCCTATTGCCATACACCGAGCACAGATACAGACTCCGATTCAGTACTAGAAATTCTAAATTAGAAAATCCAATAGCACCCGACCCTGGATTTGAACCCAGGACTTCCGGAACGGCACTCGCGCTTGCAACCGCCCGACCAACGAGGCAGTAATAGTTTTGATATACAATTAAACTCAGAAATATTCGCGTTGCATGGATATATCAATACGTCGCTGAGGGCTAATTAAGGTCGAGGAAGACCTTTTAATTCGCCGCAATAGTACCTATATCTTTGATATCTAAATACCACACTAATCGGAATACATACATACTTACACATACCTATATGGTATATACATACCTACCATCTAAAAGGTAGTACCTAATTGACTTCTTGTGGCATCAAGCGGCATGCGTAAACAACGATTTATAGTCATAATGCTTAGAAAATCATGAATACGTTACATAACTACGTAAATAAAGCTCTAACGATGATCCCACACTGTTTTTTATGAACCTGAAGCCTGGCATCGGATTGCCTATTTTTCGAGAAACTTGCATGTAAAGACCAGATTGGACGAGATTGCCCTAAGCGTCTTGAATGAGCACTTTAACAACAAAGGTTACTTCCAGGTTCCATTGTAACTAAGACGACATTCTCCGAAATATATAAAACGGGCATCTCTTGCTTTCTAAATGAAGTTTACTATTAAATTTCGATAAAGTACTCAATTTACTTTATCATTCAAAATATAATTTCATCATTATAATGTATGCCTACAAAAATTTGTAGTTCTACTTAACATTGAAAAGAAAATCTACGCATACCTATTTCTCGTCAGAGTTTTGTTATCGTATACAAAAAATTCTTAAAAACGATCTTTATATCATCGTGGGAGCAAATTGGCACACAGTCCGTCTTGCGGATAATACAAAATATATTCGGGGATGTATATTTAATAATTCTATAAGATAACATTGAAATACGATGTCGATGTGAAAGGGATTTCTTGTTGTGATTTCCCATTCAATTACCCCGTACTGCGTCCTACACGGTGTATTGATATGGGAAATTTAATGACAAGCTAATATTGCATCAGATCGGTTCCATGTAGCGTAATCAGTTGTCGACTCACCCTTGAGACACAATATCAGATGCAGATCGAACCTACCTTGCAATATCATATGTTCATACGGGTCATGTATCTACCAGTACATGCACTTGTTCAAAAATTACTGCGGCCTGTTTATCTACATATAATCGTATATGTCAATTGTTGAGAGTTAACTCTTGATACGAGAGTAAATACGTACCAGTTCTGGGAACTGAGCTAGGATATCGGACCACTTAAGTTGTTTGCCAGTGTAATCCGCCTTACAGCTTCCTTTGCACAGCAACACGAGTACTGATACAGCAATAATAGTATTTACCGAGCAGCAGCGTGGTGCAGTCCAATTCGCAGTCGCTTAGCGGAATGAAATTATCGATATGTACCTATGAAGGTGACACTCACGGTACTGGCAGATCCAGTGGAGGTAGTCCAGGTTGCAGCCGACGTCGTTCCACAGCCAAGCGCGACCACCATCGAGCACCGCGCAGTTCTGCTCACCATTGTAGTTGTTCGGTTGATCCTTGCCCCACGTTGGCTTCGATACTATTTCACCTGCGAAATGAGGTCTGCTTTGTTAATTGTTCCCTGCAAATTTTATTTTAAAGCACGTACAGATTTACTACCAGCAGATGATGCTGTTTTAAAAAAATGATATACTTTAAAAAAAAAACATCAGCCTTCTTAATAAATAATGTTTTTAGTTATACATGTAAACAAAGCTTACTATGTTTTTTTTAATTGAACCTTTTTTAAACTTTACCTGCCATGATAACAGATACACACATATTCAACTTTGCAATATCAGTCTCTAAAATTAACCAACCATTTTAATGACAGTTAATATTAAATTTAAGTAATATTTTTTTACTTTCCTACTAAATATTCTACAATAAATAAATACTTCGCATTTATTTTTTGCAAACACGTATAAAAATAAAATCGTATCCATCAATCTTACCATCAACCCATCTCCAGGTTCTAGAGGTGAGCCCTGGGTCTTTCTGTGCTCCGATCCAAACCAATTGGGTTTTGAGTTGCGATTTACGTCTTTCTAGTTCCTGTATAAAATAACTCGAAGTCGCGCCCTACAAAAATATTCTGGGATCACAACACTGGCAAGCACATTCAATTTAATACGTAGAATTATTCCTTATCTCTCTTAAGTTATATGAAATAAAAACGTAACATCACGTCTATAATCCCCGAAGAAGTAGGCAGAGGAGTGTCGTACATACCCACGTTTTATCAGTCACGTTTAAGTCCCACAATGGAATAGGGGGTGAGCCTATTGCCATGCACCGGACACAAATCCAGACTCCGAGTTAGGTACTAACAGAAATTCTAAATGAGAAAAATCCAATAGCACCCGACCCGAGATTTGAAGCCAGGACCGCCCGAACGACAGTCGCGCTTGCAACC
>DWJK01002472.1:0-14586 GCA_018248815.1 Croniades pieria auraria
GCCCCATTTCCCACTTCGCTCTCATCGAACTCCGGGCGGTGTGGATGACGTCGTACAGGCCTTTACGGCCGCGGTCAAAACCGCATTGGCGGCGTCTACCATTACCGTTTCGGCCGAGAGTCGACGCGACCAACTCACCGACCGTCTCCAGCGCTTGCTTAAACGCAAGCGCGAGCTGCGACGAATCTGGGCGCAGACCCGGCGTCCCCGGGTTAAGCGTGACCTGAATGCTGTGGCAGAGAGGCTGAGTGCGGGGGTGAAGGAGCACCTCGGAGCCACCTGGGAGGCGAGAGTCGACCAAGCGGGCGAAAACGAGATGTCGCTCCACCACCTCAACAGGCAGCTTACTCGCGCCAAAGCTCTCGTCTGTCCGCTGTTTAACAACAGCGGCAGACGATGCTATGCAGCAAAGGACCGATCGGAGATCCTTGCGGGGTATTTGGAAGAGCAGTTCTCTCCTCACCCCACGGACCCTGCTGTTCGTGAACACCACCAGTTGATGGAAGACCGTGTTAGGGATTGCATCAGTGGCCCGACACCGGGACCGGAGGGTGTGATTTTTATCTCACCCTCTGAAACCCGGAAGGCCGCCTTGCGTTTACCAAGCGCAAGGCGCCAAGCCCTGATGACATCACGAACATGGCGCTGGTTATGCTGCCAGATAGAGTCATGGTCGTAATGACCAGCCTCTTCATTAGCTTACTTCGCATGGGCCACTTCCCTAATACCTGGAAGTTGGGCATGGTGATAGTCCTCCCGAAGCTGGAGCAAGACCGCCATCTTCCGGCTAGCTACCGTCCCATCACGCTGCTACCTACTACAGCGAAGCTGTTCGAGCGGTTCGTGCTGGACCGACTGCGACCATCACTTGCTATAAGGAACGAACGACGCGGGCCACTCGACTACGCTGCAACTGACGCGGGTGATCCACCACTTGACAAGTGAGCCCAATGACGGGCGGCACACGGTCGGATTCTTCCTAGACATAGCGAAGGCCTTCGACCGTGTGTGGCACGATGGGCTCCTCTGCAAACTGCTGGATACGCCCGCGCCAGCGCTGCTAGTTAGGTTAACGTCATTTTTAGATGGGCGGCAGTTTTACGTAGCGGTCGAGGACGTCACCTCTGACCCACGCCCGATTCGTGCGGGTGTGACGCAGAGCAGCTGCTTGTCGCCACTGTTATACGCGGTCTACACCAATGACATCTCCACTCTCGAGGGTCACCTTCGGGAGGGCGAGCGTGATGTCCAGTTCGCGCTGTTCGCGGAAGACAGCACGTTCTTTTCATCATCTTGCCGAGCAGAGATCGCTGCCACTCGGATGCAGCGCCTGCTCGACTCATTACCAGAGTGGCTGGACAAGCGGAGGATGGCCGTTAGCGTAGGTAAAACGGTCGCTACACTTTTCAGCCGCAAGCGTATCTTGCCGTCGCCGCTGAGCTTACGTGGCCGGGTGGTGACTTGGCAACCCGTAGTTAGGTACCTTGGATGCACTATCGATCGTTCGTTGCGGACAATCCAAATTGCCGACACACATTAAACTGCGGGTGTACAAATCATACATCCGCCCACGGCTCACCTACGCGGCACCGGCATGGTACGCGTTGGTGATCAAGTCGCAGCGCCGCCGTCTCCGAGCACAACAGAACCTGATCTTTAAAGCAATCGTGGGGGCGGATCGCTATGTCAGTGCTGGAACGCGACTTGAAAGTAGAGCCTCTGGATGGGTTTGTGGCCCGGTTGGCGAGGCGCATGTACGACCGAGCCGACAATGGGCCCCATGCTCATCTCAGGGGCTTTGCGCCCCTGCACGCTCGTCCCCCTGAAGGCCTCCCGCTCCCGCGAGAGCTTGAGGGGTTGGATGACGCTGTGTAAGCGTCGATGGTCGCCGAGTGACGACCACAGACTGTAACACCGTCTGACGACGGGGGACATCACCGGGGGGCAGTTGACCCCCTGAGACTGCCCGGGTAAAGAGGGGATCCTCGAGGCCCGTAGTCTCGTACCCATGACGCGATTATCCGCCGGGACGTACGAACGACTGCTGCTGCTGCTGCTGCTCTCATCGAATTAATAATTCAACAATTTCGACATGTGCTTCGCCAATAGCGAAATGAAATGGTGATCACCATCTTTATTGTTCGCTTCCACACCTGCATCATTCTTTAGAAGGATCTGCATCATTCTTTGGAAAATACCACGCTGTTGTAAAAGATCTAACTCAAAAATAAAAAAATAATTATATTACTAATTTCTTATTTTTTAGTTCCGTTTTTCATAAAAGCGTGTTTTTTTTATCCTCTCAATAACCGCACATGTAATATTATGGCATTCCGTACACACTGCTATCATAGTTCACAAGATTTCTTTGACACATGGTATATAAATACCATGTTCATGTTCATAAATGACCAACTGATCAACTTTTATGAGTGTGAGATAAAATCCTATCTATATTAGAACAATCGCGCTAATGGCAAAGTAACATTTTGTATTTCTTGACTCTTCATAAGTTAAAATTAACGATGTAATTATAACTAAAAATAAAGTTTTCAGAACGGAAGCTTCTCTATCAGTAACAGTTAATTAAACTTCGACTGTTAAACTTTTACCTTTTAAATGTTCGAATTAAACACTTGTTAGCGTATGATGTTAACTAGTGTCCTAACTACTGACATTTCGATTGAATTAAACTCGATTTTTGAGGTATTTAAAACAACAATTATATATGTACTACATTTTATTACAACTATTTAAAGAAATACTTAATATTATACGACTATAATTGTCTAAAACATTGGTCTATTAATTTTCCTCAAAGAAGCCAATAAATAAAAAGTTGTTGTTATACAATCAACAAGTTCGCCTCATATGTGTTGGACAACCAACAAAAAATCCCTTCTGTTTCGCAACAAGTGATCGTTGAATCAAATCTAATTCGGATATAGGGCTTCAGCAGGTACCTTGTGCTCCGTCAACGGTAATAGCCTTAGAGTGTTCCCGTCGCCATGTGATCTGCGGATGTGGTGACCCGGTAGCGGCGCAGGTGAGGCTGACGGAGGCTCCCTCGCGCACCGTCTGATCAGTACTCGTCCCCCGGTCCAGGATATCCGGGGGTACTGGCAAACAAAAAACAAATGTAATATATAACTACAGTTCGTTCTCCAAGTGCGTTATAAATCATTCTCTAAATAAATTTATTGTTATTGTTAAAAAAAAAAATTGACCCATTTATCACACCACTATTGGAATATGGATCTCCTGTCATATTGAGAGGATTAAAGCCATAGTCCGCCACGCTGGCCAAATGAGGGTTGGCGCAGTCAAGTGCAGGTTTTTTCACGATGTTTTCCTTCACCATTAGCAAGTGATATTTAAATTTAAAACGCACTTTTGTTAAGAGCAGCTCTTTAGCGCAATGGATTTGAACCCGGCGCTCCCGGAGCGAGAGGCTGAATTCTTAACTACTTGGCCATTACTGCTCTTGTTTTACAAAATAGGATTTTAACATTTGGGTCAAAGTGTGTCAAAAAGTGATGTGTACCAAACCGATAATTTATAAGTGTAATAGTAAATCATACGCAGAACGTATCATTTAATACGCTTTCGTTATTTTTCTAATGAGCCTGCATATGGTTCTAAGCGATTTTAATACATAAGTTTATTATAATATTTTTTATAATAATTATATTAAAAACATTGTGCTCGGAACCTTACTGATACAAGGTTAAACACTTTCAACAATTGATACAAGGTTAAACACTTTAAGAAGGAATAGTTATGTTATTGCATCAAATCTACCAACTTTTATGTCTAGTTTGAACGTATGTGTCAAAACAAAATACATAGAATAAATTTTTATTTATTTCCGTGATCCAAAAACCTGTCGAAAATAACATAGATATTTTATTTTTGGTAGCATATATTAATTTAGCGTGCATTCAGCGCTCACCATTGAACATAAACAAGCATAGTACACGTATAAATTGCTTCGACCATAGTGTACAGTTCCTGATAGAAAATTGAAAAATTTGGCTCTTTTATAATAATATTTTTGAATTATATATCTAACTGTATAGTTATAGATACAGCGTATACTAAATATGTACTTGTAAACCTATATTTAGGCGTGCGTTAAAAACGTATAGTTTTTCTTTTATTTAAATGGTTTTAGAAAATGCTCTAAACCCGTTACATAAAAGTACATTCTTAATTTTTTTGTTTCCAAGCTCTTCTCTTGCGGATAAAAGCCGTTGGACCACATTGCTAAGTTTATTGTTTTTTGACAGAATTTGAAACAGCAGTGAGATACTCGATAGTTAATACTGATTTATTCGTAACTAATATTACACGTCAAAAGTATAAAATAAAACAAAAAAATTACAATTATAAAATTAAATAATAAAATTACAATTATAAATATAAATAAAATAATAAATTACACAACGAAATCAAAATGATTTGTGGTTTATAAATTCGTCTACGCTTTAAAATGTCTGCCACTTTCATCTCACGTACTGTCTAACTGTAGGAATACTTGTAGCCTCATTCGAAGTAGTATTACTTACCAACAACATCTAAATAACCAAGCTGGCTTTTCATCGGGTCTGTGTTAATTTGACACATGTACCAGCCTCTGTCGGATTCCCTTAGCTCTCGTATATGGAGGAACCAGGTCCGGTGGTCGCTGTGGGTCACTCCCACTCTTCGACTTCTTGATATCACGTGGGTGTGTATTGTGAGAATTGTTTGCGTGTCTACCCTCAACCACGCCACCTATGACAATTTATATGACTAATAAATAACAAGTAATTAATTTAATTTACAACTAGAAATATTTATATTCATGGAACAATATCGCACAGCAGTGAGAGCCTAGTGGTTTAAAATTCGACCTCTCACTCCGGGAGACCGGGTAGAAATCCTAGCGCGCACCTCTTAAAAATGCGCGTTTTAAGATTAAATATCACTTGCTATTGGATTTGTGCCCGGTGCATGGCAATAGGCTCAACACCTATTCCATAGTGGGACGTAAACTTAACTGGTGAAACGTGGGAGTGTTCTACACTCCTCTGCCTACCTCTTCAGGGATAACAGGCGTGATGTTACGTTTAAATAGTTTATAAAGTTTTTGTGCACTTGGTTTGTTTAGCCCGACGCAAACATAGTGTTACGTTTGATTTGTACCTGTGTCTGTCTATAGCCTCGTAGCTCCTGATTGGATAAACCGATTTTGATTTAATCGTTTTCGTTTCAATAATAACTTGTTTGAGAGTTCTCAGGTATGATAAAAAAATCTGGTCAACTGTCTCAAGATCTGTGGCTTTTTTATAATGTTTGAAGGAATCTGAATAAGTTCTGCTGGTTTGATCAATCGAAAACATAGTAGCCTGGGTTTAGTGTTGTATTATAAAAACATGGTGAATATCGCGTTGGTCAAGAGGTTGCAAGCGAAACTGCTGATCAATAGGTTTGGCTTCAATACCAAGATCGGGCAAAGTATTATATTTTTATATTTTCTAAGTTGAAATTCCCAGAAGTAGCACGGAGTTTGGATCTGTGCCCGGTGTTTGGGAATAGGCTCACGCCCTATTCCTTGGGACATATTATAATGTAACAAGTGAAAAGTGGGAATACCACACTCCCCTTTCGGGGAAATATTGGCATGTATGTTACATTATTAGTATGTAAGATATTGTGTTTCTATATAATATGAGGCAGATGCTGGATGCGACAAGCCGCGGACAGGGCGTGATGGCGTTCATTGGGGGAGGCCTATGTCCAGCAGTGGACAGAGATAGGCTGATGACGATGACGATAAGAAACTGCGCCGCTTTCCGTTTGATACGCTGATACGTCGAGGTTTCTTTTATCATAATATATCTAAGGCTTCACACGTAACATCACGCCTGTAATCCCCAAAGTGGTAGGCAAAGGAGTGTAGTACACCCCCCATGTTTCACCAGTTACGTTTAAGTCCCATGGAATAAGTGGTGAGCCTATTGCCATACACCGGGCACACATCCAGACTCCGAGTCAATACTAGAAATTCTATTCTACTTAATAGTAAAACTTAAATTCTAAATTAGAAAAATCCAATTGTTTCCAACAGGAATTTGAATCCAGGACCTCCTGATCGGCAGTTGCGCTTGCAACCACTCGACCAACGAGGCAGGCAAATCTAAAACTTTACACTAATCAAATAGGAGATAAATTTCTCATTAACTGTTCAGGACAACGTAGTAAATGACCAACATTTTTCTGTATCTTACAGTAATGATAAATATAAAACCCAGAAAATTACAGGTGATTTCATTGAACTTTGATTTGAGTTTAAAGTTAAAATGACTTTAAGCTCGTCTTAAAATCGCCTTACAACTCCCCAAGCCAACACTAAAGAACTTTGAGGCGATAATAAGCAGGTAACTCAACTTGTCTATCAAAAGTATTCCAATAATCTTAGCGAACTTCCGCCATGAAACTGATGGAAAAGTAATTAAACATTAATTAAGAACATCTCATTTAAAGTAAAGGTATGAAAAACTGATGCCAATTTACATTTAAAACAGTCTACGTTTGATCACAAAGGGTACGCCTAATGCCTATTTATAAGTTATTTAATTGTGAGGTGGAGACCGAGTCCAATAAAAATAATGACTTCGGATATTCGTTCAAAGGGAAATTTTTTTTGGTGAAACAGATAAAATTAAATGAAAAACCTCAATACCAAAAGCGTGCATACTTTTTCTAAACAAATAATGCCAACGCCAAATCCTGTTAGCGACATGTAGGTATGTATATAAATAACAAATTTTATAACTGATTACATTCTGTATTGTGTTCTATAGATACTTAAAATCACTATACTGCGTACTACTAACACGAATAGAAATAAACCCGACGATACCATAAAACGACCAGGAGATCTCGAGTTGAATTATTTCCGTCACTGATTAGGCTGCCCGGTAAATCATAAGACAATCACGATCTAAGGACCCCTAAGTAACATTCTCATTCTTACGATTTTTCCGGCTATTTCACCCGCCCAGGAAAACATGAGTAGCGTACGAAGAGTGCGTAATATTGTTAGATTTATTTCACTATTATTAAGATGAGTAAACGATAATATATAGTACATAATCTGTAACAAATATATTACATAATCGCATAAGTACTGTACATGAAAAAATGCTTCCGGATACCGAAAATAACGTACTAAGTTAAGCAATGCTCGACGAGTACTATCCAATATTTTTATTGGTGAAGGCTAAATTATAACATGAAAAAAACCAACGTTGACCCGGTAATATCCGAAGTGTTAGGTAGAGTGTAATACACTTCCTCAGTTCACCTTTTACATCCCGTCATAGAACAACTTGTGAGTTATTGTCACAGGCCGGAAATAAATCCAGACACCGAGTGGGTATTTGAAATTAGAATACCCAATAGTACCCGAGGATCGAATCCAGGACCCCTCGATCAGCAGTCTTTAACCTCTCGACAACGGGGCAGTCTGGTGAACTCTACATATTTTTTATGTTGTTTATAGGTAATAATAGTTAAGTAATGTTGGTGGATTTCGAACAAGTATGACATCTTGGGACAAAATGACAATTAAGTGACATAAATACATAACTAACATAAATATATGGATACATTTACACGAAAATAACATAAACATTTATGCTCCTTACACGGATACTTGTTTTACTTGGAAATCAAACCACATCCCCCGGCTCACAACATACTAACCACTCCGCAAACAGACAATTCAGACAACAAAACAGACATTTTCCTAGAAGATCTTTTGATAATTTCTCCCTATCTCCACATATCAGCTCGTAAATCACACTCCATAACTTCTTATACGATGGATGAAACAAATGACGAATTGCGTATCAAAGCGGCAAAAAAAGATGCATATCAGAGAGACCATAAAAGGATTGCAGTCACAATAGGAGCTGTGGGGAGGAAAGAAATGTTTACAATCCATATGATACATACATATATTATTTAAGGCCCACCGCATTTCGTGCCGTAAAGTTACTGCATATCAATTCAATTTCTTGTTTCGCTGTTCTGCTGTTTCATAGAGCACGAAATAAAGTGTCCAATTTACTTTATTTAGAGAGAAACATTTTTTTAGAAAGGTACTGAAATTTGAAAAAGCCTTTGCATTAAAATTATTTTTTTTGTCACTGCTATAGGTTACAATCTTTCTTAGAAATCGAATTTTTCATAAATATGTTTTGAACGTCAAAAAATTATAGAACATCGATTTAATGCAACGGCCGTGTAAAATCAAGGTGAAATAATTTAGCATTCATTGTTATACAGTTAATGTAAACTCCAGGCATTGCATTTAATTCTTTTACGTTATGTCAATTGTTTTAAGTATTTTATGTAATTATAATGCAAAACTTAGAAAATAAACTGTAAACAGCGCCATCTATTGTCATTTAGAAACACTTTTACTACGGCCTGAAGACCAGACACCAATATGGCAATATGTACTGCTCTACTGAATTTAGGTTTTTATTTCACGACGCTTTTCAGTAACTTCAGTTGCTGCGCGCTCGTGGTTGGGGATATACGTGTCCTATGTTCTTACATTTACGATTGAGAAATTAGCGCGGTGTTTCGAAATGACAACACGAGTTACTCCTGCGATTAAATAAAATAACTGGTGTTATGGTGACTTTGAATTGATTCTAAAGTGTGTTACAGATGACTTTTAGTTTAATGTGTGATAAAAACCTGCGTCTATGAGAGTACTTGTGAAAAATGTTAATCGCTGTATGGAGGAAGGAAACAAAATGTTCCTGTCGAGGTATTTATACATTGTTCTTATGTAAAAGGTTAGAATAAAGTGTTGACGTGTGAAGCCGCCCTTTGAATAATTCTGGCTTCAGTTTCACGAAGTCGTACCTTTGAAATTTTTCTTTATAACTCCTTTTTCTATTGATAAAAACCGTCGAACCAATGTTATGGAAATAACGAACGATTCCTGAATAAAAATGTAACGGAAGGGGATAGAAAATGTATTGTGTTGTGTAAAAATTCGATTTGTGAGTTGAATAATAATTACGGACCGAATGACAAGCAAATTTATTCGATTAAATTTTTTTGCTTGTAACCTTTTAATGATATTTCTCTGGGAATGTTCGAATGCTGGTCACGAAACTCTAAGCCTTTTTTATTTTGTATTAACTGATCATAGTATAATTCACTTCACTTCTAGCTTCTTCAATTTCCTATTATTATAATTACATAGCACAATAATTTGCTTTTAAATACTTTTTCTAAATACGTAGTATATCTTTTATTTGGTATAATATTCGTTTACAGTTCGTTACGAATCGGGGCTTGATATTTATTTTTGATGTTCAAGCATCGATTTTTAAATGTATAACATAAGAATATTTATTGTTACTGATCAGGGAAACGTTTTTGTTTAATAAAATGGCAAAAACTGTTGGCAAAAAATGGCAAATATTGCTGACACAGTAAAAAAAATTTTCCTTACGGAAATACTTAACTTACTGAATTATCTGTAAATGTTTGTCTTGTTTTATTCATGGAGAAAATTTATGGCCAGTATTTCTTCCTAAGCCGCATTGTACATGACACGGTGGTTAACGGACAAAGTTATTTTGATTCGTGAAAATTAATATATGTAAATCGAAAAATGCCTTTTGTAATTATTGTGTTGGAATAGCGGTGTAAATTCTAGTAATAATAGGTGAAACGTACCTTCACAACTGTAATCCCCGAAGGTGTAGGCAGAGGGGTATTATACACTCCCACTTAGTAATAATAATTGTCAAATTTACTTTATGATCGTGTAATGATATCGAAGTGCATTTTAAATACAAGTTAAAAATATATAATCTTTGAAGCACGCTTGTCATAATTTCGTCAAAGCCATTTTATACGAAATTATAAATTGTAAATCATAACTGGATAATTTCTAGAATTAGCAAGATTGTGCAGTAATTAGTGAACCTGATTGTTGAGTGAGAGATTGTGGAGTTCATTCCCACCCAGAACCGTAACTGAGTGATGAGCATATTTCTTCTCTGAGTGTAAAAGATTTCTATGGAAGTATATGTGTAGTTTATCAATTGTCTGCTTACTATGAAACACTTCCTTCAAACCAGCTTTGGCTATAGATAGTTCTTTGTGGAGATGACCCAAGATTTTATTATCCAAGGTATTTTAGTCATACGTATTGCCTATTAGGGTTTTATGTAATATCCACTTGGATAACATCTACTCGTATATTCTTAGGATTAAAACCTAGGATATGAATTATAAGTATAGGGAGCATGCGTCTGCAACAATAAAGATATTTAGCACTCGGTACTCTCTACCCACCCCTTAAGGGATCTGGCGTGAAGATATGTTGGTATGTACGTTACCTATAACATTAGTATCAGCCACTTCTGACTTGATGCAGTCTCTACATCCATTACTCTATGTAAGCGTAAACTAAACTTACATTCTGTTATATAGAGTATATTGCTCCGTTAGTAAAAGTATGATGTATGATGTGGTACGGTCGCTTGACGTGCAGATAATATGGAGACAGAGAAAATATTCTTACTGATGTAAAATGGTCTGGAACATTTCTTAAAAAAACCCATTTCATTTTTTCCGTTCTGTATGTCAACCTACTGAAATATTTTTATATTCAAAAACCTTTCTGAAGAGAGAGCCGTACCATTCCAATCAACAGTTGTGTTAATTAACTGCTTAAAAATACTCACTTGTTTTTTTTCTATCTTTGTCCGTTAGCAGTGGCATTTCGTTTCCTCTGTCCAATTTCCATTAATATTTTCTCTCGCAAATTACACAGAAAGTTTCGTGGGTAAGTATTAAGGGATGATCCTGCAGAATTCCCTAAATACCGCCATAAATCTTAAGACCTTGTCGTACAGTCAACTGGAAACTATCGGGGAATCAGCGATAATATTATAAATAAAGGTACGACAAAACTCTTGTCAGTCGCACCAGTGGCATATAAAATTACATGTTACTATTATGTACATATATGAACAATTTTCAAGTTCACTGCGTTCTATTTATTTGAACGTCAACTAAAATTCCCTTTTATTCCCTTTTTATAAATTCCGACTGCCAGAACTTCCCTAGATTTGCGCGTTATAGGAAAATATCCACCCCCAGCTGTGTTTTGAAAGGTTTCAACCTAGTTTACAGTGATAGCAATTTAGCAACGCCCGTGTGAATTTTTCCTGCTTGGGAGGGTAATTTAAGCGCCGAGTCCCGGTTTTATCTTCATATAATAGTCATTAACTCGGTAGAAGGCCTCTTGAACGATTTAAAATTCTTCTGCCAGATTGGTAAGGCTTTAATCTGTGCCTTTATTATTCTGTATTGTGAAAGTGTAGGGACATAATCTCCAGATCTCTTTTAAGTTCAACCGTGTATTTATGAAGACAAATATATTAGGTGCGCGAAGTAAAAGAAACAGATAACAACACTATAATCAGCTCTTGGAACTCCCTAGTACAGAAGAACGTTTATATTTTCTTCAGTTTCATAGAATTCTTTACGTGTTCTTCTGTTTCATCTATTTTAATAGACTATTTCATCATTCATTTTTGTGATCCATTAGTGCATAGTCAATATAAAAATTTACGTCTCTTCTCCATGCCTCTCTTATATCTGGATTTTGCCATTTTTTACATAACAGACTATATTAATAGCATCAATAGCTACTATATTTCCATTATATCAGCAGGCAATTAATAAGGACATCATCAACTAATATTTGCTTATCAGCAAATTGTTCAATGGTTGTCATTAATGAAATGAGTAGTCTTATCTCATACCACATACATCGTATACCCTTTCTCCGTAGAGAAGGTGGGTAAAAGGGGTGTTTTAAGGAAAAACCAGGGTAAATGTCGCTTTCCACGTTGGTCGAGGAAGCCATAAGTAAGGAACCATGTCTGTAATGCTGGGGTTCGTTCGTATTGTAATCTTTCCTTTTGCGTTTTGTGGTTGAAAACGGGTATCGGATTCTTTGTTGAGTCAACCAAAGTTGGGTTTACAAACCAAATTTAGCGTACTCTCTTTTGATTTATATTGAATCGTGTTGACCACTACAGTCACCGAATCGGGAGGTGACAGTATATGAAATGTGGCTTAGACGATAGATAGAATATATGCGATAACATTAGAGATATAAGTCAGTCAGTAGGATCTAATAATTAGAGAATTAAGAGGATAGTGACAGAAATAAGTAGATGCTCACAGACCCCGATTTAATAATTATTCTATCACTAAGAAATATATTCGTAACTAAAACATACAGGAAATTACCTCTTGACAGAGTAACGATATTCGTTATCCATAAAACATTAAACCACAGCATATATTTTGACGTACCTAAATCTAACCATAACCCTCAAGTATCGCCAGACTATGTCAACAAAGCGATTGTATGCTGGATTTAGGTGTTTTGTTATGGGATTATAACTTTTTGCGACCGAAGTATTTATTTAACGACGAAAACCACGGCGTCGGACGTGAAAGCTATTTTAGAATAAATTGCAGACGTAGATACAAAAACCGCATCGTTTTTTCTCAGCCCCACCGCACTCAGCTAAACGTTCTCGCCCACGCCTTGTACTGAATTTCGACAAGATTTGTTTTCTGCTTTTGATTGAAATTTCAACATATCCTCGGGAAATACTCGTGAATTGTTAATCCTGAGTCTCGAGATTGAATATTACATGAATGATGACATTGTAGGGAATTTTGTTCTTTAGTCTGTATAATATTCTCTAAAGCGGATGAAGTCTGCTAATTCGAAGTTGCCCAGTGTGGTAAATTGTAGCTTCAAAATTTCTCACTTTACGAGTAAATGCATTTCCAACAATGAAACGATAAAAGATGATTCTTCGATTTGATGAAAGGTGAGGTACGATTCTTTGTTGCTTTCTTTCGTCATTTTAACTTTAACCATTACCTACTACATATATCCTTATATTCCTGTCCTTTACTACATACATATGTACCTACATAGCGATAATTCTAGTTCATTTTCTGTGTCAGGTAACCATAACTAATGATAGGCGTGTCAACTGTCGTGTCACTTTCGCTACTATACTTTGAATTTGCGTCAAATCCAGGTAGGGTTTCAGTACTATTCAAAGTTGGACATTATTGACTCCAGTAACCACTTACCGCCAATTGCGGTAGACAAGCGTCTTCTTCGGTACAAAGATATAAAATGGTATATGATGAAAATTAATGCACACACTACTCAGGTGGGTAGTTGGATGCGGAAAATAATAATCTAGCTCTTTTTAAGAGAACCCTCCTTAAGCACGCCGTATGAGGCAAAAAGTATTGCTGTTACAAACTTTCAATTCGCGTCAATAATGTTGCGTAACTGAACATTTTATATCAATTCAAAGATTTGCCTTTTTGATCATCGACATCCATCCCGTAATCAGAGAAGGTCTCATTTGAATCCGCCACACTACGTATTGGTGCAGATATAGGTCACCTCCTTTGTTAAAAGTTTTTAAACTCTTTTGGAGATGTTTTATGTTCGGTTAAGACATTTAATGTGACTTCTGAAACAAGATTTCACTCACAAATAAGACTGAACAGCCCGTGTTGATTAAATTTAAAGGATTGCAATTGCTCAATAAATTTCAGTACAAGACACATCAGTCTATGGATGTAGGCAGACTGTCATTGTACTTACCATTTGTATCTATGTTACTGTATATGTATGTTGATATCCAGAACAAAGATGCACTATATCAGGCACAACTGTTCCGTTGTTTCAGTGGTTGCAAGGGAGATTATCAGATCCTGGTTCGATACCCGTGTTGGGCAAAGCATTATTGGATTTTTCTAATTTGAAATTTCCTGTATTACCGCGGAGTCTAGATATGTGCCCGGTGTCTGACTAGACTAGGCTAGGCATTAAGCTCATACCCTATTCCATGATGAGATGTATAACACAATTGGAGAATATGGGACTCCCTCTGCCTACCCGTTCGGGGCAATATAGGCATGATTTTATTTCATTTTAGGTACAATTAATCTGAACAAGATTTTCGTACTAGAGATAATTTTATGAAAATTCACACAACAACACCACCATTACTTTTCGCATCGTATTAGCTTTAATAAGGTCGGTACAAAGGCAATTGGGTCAAAACATCTCATTTAGAATTTTTTGCCTGGAATTAGATGCCGTATTCTAACCATCTTAAACCGCAATTTTCCATAAAACCTTATCCTGTTAAGTAACCGTCGAAGAAATTAAAGGAGGGAGGTTTTAAATTCATAATTATTTGTGTTCTTCAAATTAACCAAGCTGAACGATATAATTTCACTTCAAAAGTTAGCGCTAAATAACACTCCTAGATATTTTGTGTTGGCATGAAACAGGCACGCAATCATTTTAATTGTAACATATCTGATTCAGCACTTGACTAACATTGAAGTCGATGACTTGCATCATTATCATCATCATCATCGGCCTATTTCAGTCCACTGCTGGACATAGGCCTCCCCCAATGTGCGCCGTCGCGCTCT